>JAPYZF010000831.1:0-23739 GCA_030523045.1 Meteorus cinctellus
ATTAGTAAAAAATTATTATAAAATTAATAATTCATTACTATAAAATACACTGAAAACGTGACAACACTGTATAGTTGATACGTTGGCAGCTTGAGTATGTCTTTCTCTCATATGAATATAGGAAAAAAATCCTTAGGTATCAGTCAGCAGTTATTTTTAATGTATCGTAGAATTAGTTTGATTACGACAATTCCGAACGCGATACTATGTAGTAAATGCATTAGCCGAAGGTACCCGAAGGGCATTTTGCCTTTGACGCAACTATATACTGTCGAAACTCACTATAGCCTATTTTATGTTGTGCATGTACCATTTACACATGTACCTGCTTCTTATAAACATTGTGAGTATTAAAAAAAAATTTTATTAGTGCATAATAATGTTAAATGTTTCCAAAGCCGCAACATTTCACTGGAAAGGGAAGATTGTGACTAAAAAAATTTACTATCACCTACAACTGCGTGTAAAATATATACAACTATAGCTCTCAGCTGACTACAGTGTTGCCGCACTTTCATATACACTAATTAATTTATCAAATAATACCCGAGTTTTTTGTCTGTTTTTAATTTTTTTCTTATTAACAGTTTAGTGAATTTCAATAAACCGATGCAAAGTGAGTTCTCCAAAGATCACTTTAGTTATTATGAAAGTTTGAAATATTTGGTAGCTTTTTTTTTAATACTAAAATTGAATTTAATCTGATTAATCGACGAGTCTCCATTAGATTACACGTAAATTTACATTTTTTTTAAATTACAATAACTTTTTAAGAGCTTAGTGAGTCGGTCTGGAATTTTTGTAGTGGTTTTAGCATCAAATGAGGAACGAACTGTTAAATTTTCGATTGTCTCGTAGCATTTTGGATTTAGCTCCCATACATCCTTGAATCTTCAGAGGCGCCTTGAAAAAAAAGTGGTGAAGATCATATCTCGTTACCGGATCATCTGAAACAAACAAAAGGATATGCATTTTAAAGGTGATGAATTTGTCGAGGTAATCAGGAAGAGTTTTTTTTATTTTTTCATTTTTTTCTATTTTTTAATAACAAATTAACCGCGATTTTTTGAGCCAAAATCGCGTTTTCACTTCCAAGTGCTGCAAAAGATAGAAAAAAAAACAAAAAAACAAAAAAACTCTTCCTGATAACCTCGAGAAACTCATCACCTTTAAAATGCATATCCTTTTGTTTGTTTCAAATGATCCGGTAACGAGTTATGATGTTCACCGCAAAACTACATTTTTTCAGGACGCCTCGAGAGAATCAACGTCACCGGCTTATTCATCAATATGTTTCATTGAAAATTTTTTCTTACATACTGCAGTAGTTGTACAATAATACATGATTAAATTTAATAACATTACTCATTTCGCCGCAAAAAAATTACGAAAATATACTTTTTTCGCCTCTAACTCCCCCCCCCCCCCCCCCCCCCCCCCCCCCCCACCCCCCCCCCCCCCCCCCGGCACATAGGTTGGCACCGAGAAAAAAAGAGCATAATTTCAACAATTTTTTTCTTTATATAATGAATGAAATTTTTATTCAAACTTTCCACAATATTAAAAATACATATTTTTGTTGAAAATCATCTAAAATTCAGCCATTACGACGTGATGACCGGTGACCCCTCTGAAAAAAGCGTTGTCAGCAGAACTCATGACAGGATCATCTGAAATAAAAAAATCAAAATGGGTTTTTTAGGGAATACTTAACACTAGAACTTGGAAGAAGAAGAAAAAAAAAGAATGAAATTTGAATTTTTGGTGATGTTTTTGCTGACTAAATTTAAATTTCAAATACGAAAAACCATTGAATTTTCTTGAATTACGTTGCCAAAAATCCATATTTCATTCTGTTTTTTTTTCCTTCGTCCATATTCTAGTCTTAGGTATTTAGTATAAGACCCATTTTGTTTTTTTTAATTTCAGATGATCCTGTCATGACTTCTGCTGACAAAGCGGAACACCCTTTTTTTGGAGGAGCCACCGGACATGACGTCGCAATGGCTGAGTTTTAGATATTTTTCATCAAAAATTTTAGAAAATGTTTATTAAATATGTATCTTAGATATTATAAAAAGATTGGATAAAAATTTCATTTATTATATAAAGTAAAAAATAGTTGAGAAGATGCTACTTTTTTCTGGTGCAAACCCATGTAACCTCTTAAGGGGCCATACCAGTGTGAAGTTTTGAAAAAATCAATTCTTATTTCGCCTTTTTGGGAAGTTTATAGTTTCAAGAATATTGTGTGGAAATTTCAAGGTCATATCTCTAATAAGGCCAGGTATAGCTGATTAGCCGTTTTTATGGTAAATGTAATTTTACCTTGTAAAAATCGGTAGCTAAATCTTCAAACGCATTTTCCTCAAAATAAGATTTTTCAGATTTGTTGACGTAACTCAAAGAGCAATTATCCGATCGACTTGAAATTTGAACTGAGTACTCTTAAATATATTAACTCTACGATGACGTAAGACATTTTTTATTGGATGAAAATTGGCGATTTGGCATTGAAATCAATTATTTTCATGGGAGTAATGAAGAAATTGCATCGAGGATATTCTAATAAAACATTCATATCATTCCTCACTTGTAATATAGAAATATGCCAACTGCAACGATGAGTGTTGATAGAGACAGACTGTATCCCACAAAGTAGAGCATGGTTGTTATTTCAACTCTCGATTCTATATCAGGGAGTCTCAGCTCGTGACAATGTGAGTAGTCAGTATAGTTATCCCATGTTCCATTTGGCCAGCACCATCGACTTGCATTTTCTGTAAAAATAAGTGATTATCAATACTGTATATACATAACGTATCAGTGTAAATTTGGACATTTTCAGAATGCTTCAATTTCCACTTCACTCTTGGAATAATTATGATTATTCCTGAAAGATCTGAATATATAATATCATTGGTAGTCGTTTCTATTCATCATCATTACATCGATATGACCACAGAAAAGTATTCAAGTTTATTTCAATCGCGTCTACATAGATGCCATATTTCCCGAGTGATGATTCCTATTGGCTTATCGTCACCTGAACCTATAATTCACTGGAAATATTTGATTTCCTTCCACTCCTGCAGCTCATATTGACGGTATCAATGCATTGTGTGACTCTAACGGATATAGTATCATGAGTACACTATGAAATCTTACTGCCATGAATACTCTTACTTTTGGTATCAAATATATTTTGTCAGCTCCAATTTCTTGAACCTGTGACGACTGATTGAAGTTCCGTTCGTTGAATTGGACGTTGATTTATTTATTGATTGTTTATTTGATCCCTCGATTTTAGACATAGAGTTTGTTTGGTTATTCGATTGAATGATTTACACGCTGGTTCTTTGTAGACTGTGGTTGATTCTTGATTCGGATTATTTTTCGATTGGAATGTATTGAAAATAATGCAATTCAAATTGGATACCAGAAATGGTAGGGGCCCGTGTAATATGCCACTTCTATGCACTGGTGAAGGATCTGGTTACTAAGAGTACCATTTGTGATTTAATGATCATAGATTTATTGTAGCTTGATTGCTGTAAGTTGATTATTATAATGGTTTATTATATTTATTGAATTGAACTTCACAACTGTTCGATATTTATTCTGAGTGTGCTTGATTTTGAATTGCTAGCGTCTAAGGAAGATGAAATTGATCGGAGATAGGATGACATACTACAAACATTAATTCCTCATTCAAAAGTAAATTCAGTGAAATTACATAACAGAGAATAAGATCTGAAAATTTCGAGAATTAAGAAAATTCTCAGTCGTCATCAGTACCTCAACAGCTAATCAGTCAGAATTGATCAGATAATCCTTCACAAAAAGGAAAATTACATCCCTGGCAGACCCGAAAATATGGTAAATTTTGGTAAATTATGGTAAATTACGGTACACTACCATATATGGTAGGCGATTTTATTGATAAATGACAGATTTAAACAAAATTTGTATGTAAATGTGTCATTTTACCACTGTAAGCAGTAGAATAGTGTAAATTTTCCTTGATGTACGGTAAATGTACCGCAACTTACGGTACATTTACAGTAACATTCTGAAATTGTACCGTAAAATTACGGTAAATGGACGGTAATTTAGGGCACGTTTACCGTAATTCAAAGTATTTTGCGGTAAGTTGTAGTAATCCTACCGTAATTCCAGGTGCACCAGGGATGATGTATACCCTTTCACCGGTAAGGGGAGCGTCTACAGCTTTTCAAAAATGAAAAAAAAAAAGTCACATGGAGATATTCGAGCGCATCAGATATCGATAGTGTACATGCCCCACGTCTCTCTGATAATAGAAGTATGTTTATCTGCAGGTTTGCATGGTGAGGGTAGAAAAAGCAAAAAAATCATTTATCCCATCGCGTCAGATGTTTAGAGGGGATTTGAAGTGAACCCGAAAGATGCTCACATTCAAAAGACTGACCATTCAATGAATTTTATTAAATAAAACATACGAAAAATAGCATTAAAATAACAAAAATCTCTTTTTTTACTATAATTTATATTGAGATTGTTACATCTTGAATGAAGGAGAGAAAATACGAACAAGAAGCTTGAAAGATCCAGGTTTACGAATTTCCATTGTTACTGAACGCTTAGCCCATTCGCATCATCTATGTCGACATAGGTCTACGACAACTCCACACGAAATTGATTCAGTATGGCCTAACATTCAGTCGCTCAGAATCAACAGAAGCAAGGGAATTCAAAGCAATCAAACTCAAACCAAAGAATTGTGCATTTCAGGATTACTTTACCTTGTGCCATTTGTCCAGCACATCATAGATACATCGATATTTGCTGTAAGTATTACATGTCGAAATGCACCACTTACTCAATATAACTACTCCTATGTACGAGTTAGTTGTTCATCAATCAATCATAATTCTGGTAACTAAGTACTGGAATTTCCGTTACCACCTACAACGTTGTCATGCTCTTCAAATATCTCCAATTGTGATCGCACAACTTATACTTACAGCTCATACATACAATTCACATTCATATAACACACACACACACACACACACACACACACATATATATATATATATATATATATATATATATATCAAGTCACTTCCTATCGATAGCGAAGCTCATGTTTCTCAAATACAATCATCAACCAATCCAAGCGCGTTCGCATACGCCAATACTAAATCAAATTCAATCAATTCATCCTAGTACCCTTTCACCCCTTGAATGGACTCAAAAAATTTTGAAAACATTCATGCTACTGTTTGAAACATTCATTTTGAAGTACCAATTGTAAAATTGTCGTAAATTAAATTGCTTCATGTATTTTTCGCGATATAATTTTAATCGAAATTGATTTTGCTCGGACACGAACGACCCCAGTTCACAGACGGCGATTGTTAAGAATTGAGCCCGCCGTCACATATGTTGTACCAAAACTAAGGCTTGATAAGTAAAGGTTGCGCCCACCGTAACTTTCTTATTATTCGAGCACTAAATATCACATTCAATCCGCTCGCAATTGAGTCTTTTTCATTCAGATGCCTATCATCAATAGCTACTCAACTACTCGTCATCGACTGGTACTTCTACGGACGATCGGGCCAGTCATTGAACGTATAGTCCATCCTTGGTACTTCTGCAACTGATTTGACTTGTCAACTGAAACTTCTTCAAACTGACTTCGTCGAGTCTACAACTGCTCCAGCAGATAACTCAACCATCAACAAATGTGGCCATTCAGTCAAATCGACACTCAATAAAAGCTATTCCGATCATTGAAATAATAGAGAAAAAAAATTATTATTTCCCCATAGAATTTCAGGAAACCGCGGGGGAACGCGAAATTCCGGGCACTTACAAGGATATAAATTCCGACTATATTTCTGGATCACCACAACTTTTTTTGACCAGTCATCTGGCCCTATTGCTCCATCATAGCATGACTATCACTACGCGACGAACCGTCTCGAAACTCATTTCCCAAATATGGCATTCCCCTTGTCAGTTACTACATGACGCGTGTAATCTAACTTATCTCTATATCGGCACAATAGTGACAGATTGGTGTATCAGTGAAAATATGTACATAACTATTAAGGGGGGAAACCAGTTTAGGAGGCCGAAATTTTGGTGTTTTTCCTGAATGTTTTAAGCAGGGAAGGGATAATCAGGAATTGTTTCAACTTGGAGGGTATTTTATTCATGTTTTGATGTGCACTTTAGAAGTTTTTCAAGTAATTTCCGCCGGAAATAGTGGCGTTAGAACATGCTGTCCATGGATGATTGCCATCCGGATATTTTGTTGGTGGGCATTCCTGAAGTCACAATTTTACGGGTAATCATCACAATTTTCTTTTTTTTTTCGTTACGAACATATTTTCTAAGAATATGAACCTAACTGATCGAAAAAATAACAAGTGGGGTTGTGCTTGCTCGCTCGCTACGCTCGCTTGCATGTGGGGTTGTTCTTACTCGCTCGCTACGCTCGCTCGTGAGTATTGTTTGGTGATACTTTGTTGTGAGATTGCTTTTTCATATTTGATACCAATGAGTATCACATTAATAACTTCCCGATGCTACTCGCTCTCTACCCATGGAATTTGCGTTGCGACTTACAAACCATTATAAAAATAGAAAGGATGCGTATCATATTGGAAAAAAAACCAAGAAATCAAAGATCACGAAGCCCAAAACTGTTGGTAGTTTGCTGGTTGTTTATTAATCATCTGCTGGTCGTTTGATCGTTTAGTGCTCGTTTGTTGGTCGTTTTGTCGTTTGGTGGTGGTTTGTTGGTCGTTTGATAGTCATTTTGTGGTCGTTTGGTGGTCGGCTGGTCGTTTGGCGGTCGTTTGGCGGTCGTTTGTTTGTTTATTAAAAAATCATGAAGAAAAAACATAGAGAAATAGAGATAAAATAAGAGAATTAATATATATATATATATATATGCCCACTCATTCTATTTTCCATATATATATATACATGATAACCGCTCGTCAAATCGCCCAGAAATTTCAATTTTCCCTTATAATTCCATTTTAATACATGTTTGTTAATCAAACGAAAAAACTACTTGACCGATTCGAACCAAAAACTAATCAGCACCAAATTACGTCAAGCCCTATCGATTGCGCTATAGATCATTAAAATCGCGTTATTAGTTTGGCCGTAATCGTACGACATAAATTTGCGTTAGACACACACACACACACACACACACACACACACACACACACACACACACACACACACACACACACACACAGACTAGATGCCAAAAATGTGCAGGTTATGTTGGGGAGGTCTTGAAACGTCGAGATCTGCGAAAAACTCGACCTTTTATTTTCGGGGTAAAAACAATAACTTCCTATCGGGAGGTTAAAAAATTGCATGTTTTTGAGGTGTTTGAACACAATGTCATGTTTTTACGCCGTATTGTTTTCACCCTTTTTGCATAAAAAAATATAATTTTAATAATAATATAATCACAGAATGAGGTTCATACGCAGAGAAGAAATTATAGATAAAATTGCAATTCTAACATCGTAATTTACTCTATCGAAAATTGTAACGGAGGACTCTATCACAAAACTTGTAATTTTCACAATGCAACATCGTAAATTTCACGTAAAAAAGAATACTATCAAAAATAACACAAAGCCCTATCCTCTTCAGTGAGTATTACGATGTTCACATCGTAAATCATACAATCGGTAAAATAGAATTTTCTAGGATAGGGAACGTGCATTACCATAAAATACACGATGTAACTCAATATTTATAAGCAAATTTATCAATATTTAATACTAGCGGGGCCCGCCCGCTCCGCTGGGCTGAATAAAATAATTGTATTGCTAAATTTGTGTTTACAGAAATTGATTCTCATCCAATAACTGAGTTAATGAATGACTGGACAAATGATTCAATGGATGGATTAATGTCTGGAAAATACCTGTATCTTCAATCTTAACTTTTCATGTATAGTAATATCCATTAAAGTAAAGTACCAATATCATCACCATTGAGGTACTGTGTGATAGGATCCGTTCCCATTATTTTACATAGTGGGTCCTCAGTAGAACTAAACTGTGAGGAAAGAACTGATACAACATTAATAATCTTTTTTTTTCAATGAATAGTGGTATTTTATACATCAAGATATTTTTATTTTTGATCATGCAAATACAATAGTTATTTATTTTTTATTGTAATCATCATCAAAGTAATATAATCGCATACTTAAAACTTTCCGGTAAACCACGTTCTTCGCTTTCTTTTCCGGCTATACAATGACCAAGCTATCCGATAAACTGACTCGTGAGCATGCCACGTAAAGCTACTGTCCATGAGAAACACAATCACTTCTTAGATCAACACCGGCCATTTCCAAACTCTGCCCATGCGCTTTATTGACAGTCATGGCATAGGGTACTCGAACAGGATATTGAAGCCTTTTGAATCCGAAATGATAATCTGATGGAATTAGAGGGAATCTGGAAATGTATACGACTTCTTCGTATTTCCCTGTTGAAATGGGAGGTTCAAGAACATTTCCATACAGATTCTTCCCTTGGAATGTTGTGCGATTGCACAGTCTCGGAGATTTCAAATTCCGCAGTAACATTATAAGTGGCCCAATTTTGAGGTTAAGAATGGAAGGCGGTATTCCAAGTAGGTTCAGTGTATGCAAAAACTCTACAGGATAATGGACAGCATTGTCTAGTTCAATTACTGTTTCGACAGATTCATATTTCATGAGGTTTGTTAGTAGTTCTTCTAGGAGATAATGATGGATGAGCCGTTTGTTGGAGTGAGAATAGCTCTTTTCTCCAACCATGCGATGTAATGAACACCAAGTTGATTGAGGTTTGGGGATATTCTATCAGTCAATATGATCAAGTCTTCAACAATTTCTTCAAGATTCCCGGGATATTAATTCTTGCTTCTACTTCAGATACTTTTTCGTCAACTATATCAATCAGCAACTTTAAGAACTCTTCTTCTCTCAAGTTATGATGCAGATGAACGCGCATTTGAATTTTCAGAGATGAGACGCTGACATGGGGCTATGAAATTGAAAATTTGAGATATGCTTTGACTTCGTCTGCACGTGACCCTCGTGGTACAACTGGTAAAGTTTGCCTGAAGCCACCAGCCAAAAGCACGGTTAGTCACCCATACTTCGGTTACAACTCTTTACGTCCATGAGGATTCGGTTGAGAGCCTCAATGCCATTCTTTTGAGCCATAGTGCATTCATCCCATACGATAAGTTTTGCTCCTCAAATAACATGAGCCATATCATTCTGCTTGGAGATATTACGAAGAGTATTATGAGAATGATTCATGTTCCGAGCTAATTTGAAAGCCGGGGGAGCCGTTTTGCCCCCATCAATCAAAGTGGCTGCAATTTCTGAAGAAGCAACAGCAATAGCGATATTTTTTTCGCTCCTAATTTTCGCAAGCAATAAATTTATTAAGAATGTTTTTCCGGTCCCACCAGGAGTATCAAGAACGAATAATTACCCACAGTCAGAAGCGACACAATTCAATATTACTTCAAAGGCTTTTTTCTGTTTTTGATTCAATTGTGAAGCATTTACTGCTACTTCTTCGGTAAGTTGATTTCTGTCATAAGCCAATTCGCTTAAATATTGACGGTTCATGATAACAGTCCCTTCATGAAGCAAGTTCTGAAGTTGACGAATCAATTCTGGTTTAACTCCAGGATGGATCCCACAACGAAGTTCTGTTTCACGTTTATCGTCACCAACGAACCAACGAAGTATATCTGAAGAAATGACGATTGCTGGTTAAGTCCAGCCATAAGGCTTCCTATTCGATGATATACTTGCCCCTGTACTTTAAATGTTGGCATAAAATTGCTCTCTCGACCCTCTTTAGATCCAAATGATGTCATTTGGAAACACTGATTGTATTTACGAACAGTAGAAAGGAAATGCTCTGACATGAGATCCTGATGTGTGAGGAGGCTATACAAAGGTTCAGGGTAAGGTTCAAGGGTAGGAAGGCGGACTTTACCATTACTGCAGCATATTCCTTCTGCCTCATCCTTCCATTTCAAAGCACGACACCATCGTATCTTAAAGCAGATAAAATCTCAGATCTCTGATACGTTAATCGAACTTGAGATCTTTTTGCGTTGTATGTTCTTACAGCGGCTCTATTTACTTCAGGATGATTTCGTGTACATTTTCGAACAGACGCTCACTCACTTCAGGATGATTTTGGGTGTATTGGCGAACAGCTTCCCTATTTACTTCAGGATGATTTTGAGTATATTGCCGAACAGCCGCTCTATTAACTTCAAGATGATTTTGAGCGGATCTTAATGCAGCTTGCTTCACTTGTTTCTTCCTAATTGAACCTGTAAATCTCTTCCTCCTTTTCTTGACGCTATTCGATTGAAAGGGCATCGAATCATCAAGAATGAATTCACTTAAACTTGCAGAATAAATGTTAGAAATAGGTCCAGGCCGTGAAACTACTAATGACACTTTATCTCGGGACTGAGGCACCGAAAATGTTACATTTTCTTCACCTTGTCCCACATTATCACGAATATTTGAATTCGCACTTGATAAATCTATGTTAATAATCGATTCTAGCAGTGGAACTGCCACTGACACTTCTTTCTTCGATTGTGGTATCAAAAATGGAACATCCTCTTCATTTCGCCTTATATTATCACAACTAACACTATCTGTTGATTCAATCATTTGAATGTAAATGTCGAAATGACCACTATCATAACGTCCAGTGAACCGTAGTCTCTTCACACCCTCTATTGGTTCGCCAACAAAAGCTATAAGGCGGCCACCATGATACACTTGAAACTGATAAGGAAATAACTCTGCAGCCGCCATAATTTCATAAATAGATCCATACGTGTCAGGCTTAGACAATTCCGTAGTACATTTGTTTATTTTTCAAGTTTCATTTTTATGTCAAAATGTCAATGCCGAATCATTGCTGTTCGCATTTTATAATTTCTAATGAAAAAATTATGTCATTTTGTATAATAATTCCGGATTTCTAATGAAATTAATATGTAATTTGACATTTGTGGTGGAGTACAAGTTGAGCCAATCTAATAATTTTATTTCTGTCCCGAGAAAATATGACAACAAGGCTACAGTACATAAAAAATAATTTATATTCGAGATCGAGTGGAGACGGAGAATGTCAGTATTGTTTAAGTGGCAAGGACGGGAATGTTATTGACAATAACAACAAGCAAGCATAGATTGCGGAAATGACATGTTTGAAGAATATGTGGATAAAAATTTCAATTATACTGAAAGTATCACCTCCAAGTACGAATGGAGCTAAAATTTGCAAACGGAATCATTTTGCTGTATTATATTGTTCTTCATCTTGTGCAATCAAAATCAAAGACTAAAAAAAATTTTATTTTCTGTCAATCCCTCCAACATCCCGTACCCTTGTAACTGTACTGGAACACTTAATGTTTTTACAAAGCATTTTGGTTTTTTTTCAAAAAATCTACCAAAAATAATGAAATATAAAAATCATAAAAATAACATATATTTATTATTCAATACTTTTTATAAGATATGTATAACAATATATATATTATTTTCATGATTTATATTATATTGAATTGGGCATACTACTTCAATGAAAATGTGTGTGCATCTATCATCAACGATTACGCACACAATGTCCTCAAATATACCTATATATAGTGCTGCGTTGCCGCACTTACGTGTCAAATATGATGGACGTACTAAATTGAACAACCGTTCGCAGACCGCCTTTGAACCGTCAAAAGTTAACCATGAATATCTCCATGACGACATCGGGTACAGTGGCTTTTTTTTTCGTGAAAAAATTGTAAAATGCATGGAGCTTCTAAATTTCTTGTTTGGCGGTGCGTTGACTATACGATACACACACTTTTTTATCATTGTAATTCGAAATTGTCAACTTCCGGTACAAATAACACGAAGTTAATTGAGGCTTTAATTCTTAAATATTTCAACAAAATCATCAGATCGGTACCTTTATTTTTCAATCGACGCAGCGTAATCAACTCTATCATATACTTCAAATTCATGAAAAGTTTGACAAGTCGATATTTTTTACATACATCCTTAATTGTGCCGCACGATGAATAAATTACGAGCTCTGACATTGTTTACCGTGTTGTTCGTACCGTGAAAAATTTGGTTCGATTTTTTCTCGTATAATATACGTAAATTTCAATGAGTGGTATCCAAACAAGGCAAGTCTATGAATCGAAAAAATCACAATTCAATCGATCGAGAAACTGCACTACAATTTTTTTTTCATTGAAACAATCAAAAACTAGACTTTTCAGATGACGATCACTTCATTTGAAGCCACCCCACAAGTGTTCATGACATCACGTTAAATGGAAGACGCAGAATAATTCGATTTCAAATTTTTCTATTCAAGTTCGAAAAATAGGGCCGTTTCTCCTTGAGTGTACTTGGAAATATAATACCATGATGGTATATTTTTTTGGGGATAGAATTATTGAATAATAATGTATGTGGTGCATACAAACACCGTTGGAGGGTACAATAACACACTTGGAATATATATCGTGATAATATTCCAAGTGAATACGAATGGTACAGTAGCCTCGAATAACAATATCACCATGCATCTACTCCCTTTCAACGTCAAAAGAAAAAAACATTGAATTAAAGGGATGATAAAACCATACACATGTTATTCGAAAACTTCAAGGGCGACTTTATTCTTTCAAAAAGCAATGGAAGTATATTACTTCAACACCTGTTATACTGATAAGAATGAACGCCCACTATAATCGTATCCAATTGATAATACTCACGTGAGCTATCGTAGCGGATGCCATATAGTTGATCAAAGCAAGAAAGCTTAACGAGAGTCCCTGGAGGCGTTCGTGGCCAACATAGCAGCGAATCCCAATCCCTTGGGCAATCATTAGCTCGACCTTCCGCATCCTGGTGATGAGTGCCCTTATAACACTCCATTTCGTTGGCTAAGAGCGAGTCATTGAGGGCACTTATGTGAGTCAGAATATCCAACACGTAGTTGCCATCAAGTCGTGAATCGAAGTTAACCAAAGACGGTTCTGCCATTCTTCACCACTGAAATATATATGTATATACGTTAATATATGTATGTCTGGTATGATGATTAAACCATCCTTGCTGAAATAGCAATGATACTAGGTGTGGACACGATAATAGATGGTGATGCCTACGAATTGACCGAGAACTACTTGTGTGATTTAGCCCAAAGCTATCATTTTCCATTTCACCTGACAGTACTGCGCCGTCTCAATATTCACATCCAAGTCATACCCGAATCATAATTATCCTCGAATGATGTGTCTGCATTCGTTGCAATTAAATACATATCCTAAATTGTGAAGAGGATATAAAGAGGGCATATTCGTATCTATCGTTTTATCACAGAGTGGAGAGTAATAAAAATGTAAAAGCATAGAAAGAAACAATCAATTGCCCACTAAAACACATGGTCACTCATCAGACATCAGCTTCAATCGAAGTACGACGCTAGGAATGCAAACAGAAAAAAAGTACCTCCTACTCGAGAATTTGCGCCTTCGGGACGTAGATCGACATCTTCTTCCCACCAACCGTTTGTAGATAACGAACTCTACAATCAAATACAATAATTCTCCCCACTCGATCAAATAGCGTCACAAAATATCTTACTCCAAATTTTTCTCCCGAATTCACTGGGAGAATCCGCTTATGGGTCGTTATACAATATTAATGTTGAAGTTTTTGCCGTCAAATTTTAATTTCATGTTTTTTTCTGCTCCGGTCTATCAAATTACCAGTATCTCCAAGGTATGAATGGAACCTGTGACAGATACATGAATGACACCGAAGATTCCGTGTTCGTGTTTGCGATTGCTCCTGTGCACGTAAACTGACAACAGGACAACGGGAGACTAGTCTCAGGCAATATACAGGCATATGGATTTTCACAACTCCGCTGGAACCTCGTGTACGAGAAGAATAGAGAGCATGCGCGCTCGTGCCTCTTCCTATAACTTTTGCTCATGTTTCCATGTATAAACAGTGTAAGTGATCTTAACATTCATTCGGAATCATTACTTTGCTTACACACACCTTACTAAAATGCATAAATAAGTAATAGTGATGAGTGTTTCCATTCTTTTGAACACGAAAGTAATGAGTCTCCGTGTTGCACTAATGAGTAACGTACTTGAAAGTTAAACTTGAAAACTGGCGACGTATTGGAGAGGAAAATGAGCTGTCTCCGTTGTTTTTTTCTTGCTTCAATAAATAGTTTCTACAACCTATTATGCACAAAACTCAATTTGTTTTTTCAATCATACATGCTATTTTACTATGTCCGGTCCACAAATAATATTGGTATACAATTATCTGAATTATCATAAAATTGGAAACATAATTGCTTGAAAAATAGTTCGTGTTACAATCTCTGTGTTAAAGATTTAACATTTTTGTGTATCAATTCAGCAAAATAGTTGAATGTTGTTTGACCAGATTGTTTTTTAATACATGGAAATATTATCTTATGCAAAAAAAAACTTTCCGGATGTTAAACTCGAACCGACCCAAGATTTATGTTTAAAAAACGAATTCAGTTGTGGCTTACCCTGGTGGAAACAAATTGTCAGATACTTTCAAAATTCAATAAAATTTGCCAAATTTCCGCAGATTTTGTCAAATGTGGCCGACAAACTTATGTCAGATGAAGTAAAATTATGTGAAAAATCGGCAGGATTACAGTATAATCCGAAAAATTATGTGAAAATGCAGCAATTTATGTGACATACGTGTAAAAATATACAAATCTGTAAAATTCTGATTGGATTTTCATAGTTTAACATACTCACTTTGACAAAAATTTGCACAAAAATGTTCTGGCCAATTTCGCCACGCGGAGAAAAAATTATAAATGAAATTGCAATTTTAACTTCGTAATTTACTCTATCGAACATTGTAACGGGGGACTCGATCACGAAAATTCTAATTTTTACGATGCAACATCGTAAATTTCATATAGAAAATAATACTACCAAAAATAATACAAAGCCCTATAGCGGAAATTTTCTTTCAAAAGCAACCGTTGTTATACACAGCTGTGACGTCATCATGTGGAGTTTCTTATTATGCGAATAATTAATAAAATATTCATGTTTTAACAAAAGCAATTGCAGATCCTGAAAGAGCATTTCGGGAGCATTTTTTTCACGCCAAAAACCATAAAAAAAGATATCTATGTATTATAATAATCCAAAATTTAATTTTGCAATTTTAATTGCGAATAACTAATTAAATATTAATCTTGAAACTGGAGCAATTGCACATTCTGAGTGAGAAAATCAGGAGCAATTTTTCGGTACATAATTTCTTAAAAATTATTAATAGTTGGCGCTAACTTGTTTACAGTCTGTCCTCCTCAGTAAATATTACGATGTTCACATCGTAAATCGCACAATCGGTGAAGTACAATTTTGTAGAATAAAAGAGGTGTATCAGTACCATAAAATAGACGATGTGGCTTAATATTTATAGACAAATTTGTCAACATATGATATTAGTTTAGATAGCCTATCGGTTGGAGACTTGATTCCGAACAGTCGCAACTGAGTTCAAATCTCAGCACAGTCGTTCAAACTTTTACTTTTTTTCTACATAAATGAAAATTTTACGATGTCACATCGTAATTTTTCTAGCTTATATCGTATTCTTACAAAAGCAGCACTGCAATAGTAGCTTCATTCTGAAGTAAATACAACGATTGAACGAAAGAGAAAATATAACCTACGAACTTGAATTTTTTTGTAATTGTTTTTTACGATGTAACATTGCGGTTTCTCAAATAGTTTTGAATACAGAAAACTTCGATCAAAATTACTATATTAACATTGCAGAATAAGTTATGGGGACGGTAAATTTTCAGTAAAACATTGAAAAAGCAACGAGAACAAAAGTCTAGTCCTGCATTACGATGTTAAAATTGCAATTTCATCTATAATCTTCTCTCCGTGCATATTCTGCTCAATTGTCTTTCATAATATTCAATAATATGAAACAAAAATCTAAAACCGCATTCTACTTTTTTTTTGTCTATATTTTGATTTTTGAGAAGTTGTCTTACGCTGAGCTCGATCATTGAAAAATCTGAATAGACATCAGAACTTACTACCTCTACATCAAGTGACATTCGTAAATATCTATTGATTTATATAGTCTTGATTCACCGTAGGATATCGATGTATTAGAAAGGCTAATCGAAACATTTAGCCATATCATTTCTCAATAAAATTAGATATAATTCCATGTAACTGTATCGTATGTTAAATAAAAATACCATATAGCCTTAAATTGGGCTTGATCCAAACACACAAATGCATGTATGGCACATATCTGAGAAATTTTACCAGGATGTGAGAATTTTTCGGGAATGGTATTTTCGCTTTGACGGAGGAATGGCATATTTTGCCATTCTCAGGAAATATTTGTTAGAACATCCCTTTTTTCAGCTGAGAGCTAATCAGTCAACATTGATCAAAAAATAAAAAATTCACTCAAACATTATTACACAAAAAACAACATTTCTTCATATTTTTTGGAATATTCTGTCATAATATATGATTATTTCATATTTTCGTACATGATAAAATTCGTTGGTATGTCCACAACAATTTTATCTTCGACCCGACTGAAAAATAACATTTTCGGGAAAAACTGGTCATGAATCGTTAAAGCAAGTTATCTTCTGTATAAAAATAACATTTTTCGTCATCTGGAAATTACATACATTTACATAATCTGCCATTTTTCCCACATAATTTCCCATTGCGTGGTGTATAAGTCATCACTATTATTAAAACTTTGTCAATTTTTCACCAAAATTTAAGAAATTCTCATTACTTTGATTCTATGTCAGAACCACCTTAATGTACAAAGTCATCATGCAAATACATGGTAAAATTCTTTTTAATGTCTTGAATAATGATAAACAAACGAAGTTCGAGAAGATCGAGAGTGTGAGTTGGGCATAATTGGGACGGTGGCGATTCTAATTTTAATAACTAATTATATGTTTTTGTTGTTTAGTTTTTAATTTTATGATAATTTATACATTCATTCTATTGACGCAAAGTATTCGTTAGTTGAATGTTTACATCAACCATCACAAATAAACCATTTATTTCAAGTGATTTCATCATGCAAATTTTGTTCTTAATGAGCAGAAATGAATATTTATTTTGTCATATCCAAGTATGCGATTTCTTTGGCTCAAATTACTCTTATTTGGTTCGAATGAATTGTGTCTCCAGTCTATTAAAATAACACGGAATCAAATGTTGAGAACAATACTAAGCGTATTGAGAATAACATTTTAGTGTGTACTAATTTATAAAACGGTTTCGGAGAATTTTAACATAGGTTTGTGTTACTTTTCACATAAGTTTATGTTACTTTTTTAACACAAAAGGGCAGTGTTAAAACAACATAAATTGGGCGTTAAACAAGAGGATAACTCAATGTTTTTGTTAATTTTCGCGAATATCTTCTTTCTGCATGGCTGTACAGCGCAGATAAATGTAGGAATTCCAAAAAATAAGGACCTATGTGGCTATCTGAATTTTACAGACAAATAGCGAAAAAATTTTCGTCAATAATTGAACCCAATTATTGTATATTTTCAATTTCCACGGATCCTTCTAACGTTTAGAAATATCCGTGGAAATGTTCTTATTTTGTGGCATTGATGGTCATTAAGGACGTATATAAGGTCAATTCCGCAGTACATCTATTTAATTTTTAAGTTTCATTTAGGACGGAAATGTTGTTAACAATAACAACAAGCAAGGCATCGATTGCGGAAATGACAGGTTTGGAGAATGTGTGGATGAAAATTTTAATTATACTGAAAATATCACCTGCAAGTACGAATGGAACTAAAATTGGCTAACGGAATCATTTTGCTGTATTATATTGTTCTTTATCTTGTGCAATCAAAATCAAAGACCAAAAAAAATCTTATTTTCTGTCAATCTCTTCAACATACCGTACCCTATTGCAAATGTACGAGAAAACTTAATGTTTTTATTAAACATGTTATTTCTTTCAAAAAATCCACCAAAAATAATGAAATATAAAAATCATAGAAATATGTAATATTTTTATGATTGATATTATATTGAATTATGCATAACCACTTTAATGAAAATGTGTGTGCATCTATCATCAACGATTACGCACATAACGTCGTTATATATCTATATATAGTGCTGCGTTGCCGCACTTACGAGTCCGATATGGTGGACATACTAAATTGAACAACAGTTTACAGACCGCCACTGAACCATTAAATGTTAAACACGAATATCTTTAAAACGACATCGGGTATAGTGACTTTTTTTTCGTGAAAAAATTGTAAAATGCATAGAGCTTCTAAAAATGTGTTTTTTAGCCGAACTTTGACTACGAAACATATACTTTTTTATCATTTTCTTTCGAAATTGTCAACTTCCGGTACAAATAACA
The DNA here is from genome assembly GCA_030523045.1 of Meteorus cinctellus. Lineage (NCBI taxonomy): Eukaryota > Metazoa > Arthropoda > Insecta > Hymenoptera > Braconidae > Meteorus > Meteorus cinctellus. The sequence continues at coordinate 18,587 of JAPYZF010000831.1, forward strand.
CGGCGTTAAATGAGGCTTCAACTCTTAAATATTTCTCTTAAATCATCGGATAGGTACCTTTTTTTTTTCAATCGATGCAGCGTGATCAACTCTATCATATATTCAAAATTCATGAAAAGTTTATCAAGTCGATATTTCTTACATACATCCTTAAGTGCCATCAGGCGTCCCCATATCTTAACTCATTGTTGGTAATGAAAGTTACCAAAAATGACGAAACACATTGCTACTACATACATTTCCTCGGCCGTGGACATGGTTTTCTTTAACGAATAAGTTCACATAATATCAATCGTTCGCAGTCATTTCGCATCTGTTAACGTGGAACATCCCACTGGTTAACTCACTCGAGCCCGCAAGAGTTGATTTTTCCGATTACATAGCCTTCATTGAATATTTGTTCCATGAAAACTATATTTGTCAATCGTTATATTTATGAGGGAGGTGAATTTATCAATGTCAGACAGCTTTCCAAATATATATAGAAATATATATAGAAATTCATGACGATACTTGAAGCGCCCATTTTCATCAAAGGTATCATGCTAGATAGCAACATTTATGTTCAAATGGAAAATTTCACCATGTTTGAAGAAATATTACTATATGGTGTGTACTGAAAAGTATGTTCACCTGATTTCGATAGTTCCGTTCAAGTTCTCTAAGGAATATTGAATTTTAATAATCTTCCTATTCGCCCCGACGCGGAGAAAAAACTAAGCCGAATTTTTTACTATGTTATGATAGAATTTGGATGCCATCAGTATTTCCATTGTAGTTGAATCGAAACGCTGGCTGAGAAAGAATTATATTTCGACTTCGTCATCTGCCAAATTCAATAATTACCAAACTATTTTTCTACATAATTATTTTCCCAGTACAGATTTTAAATCCTACATAATAATGACGAATAAAGAAATTGAGTTCCAATAATTTATACATCACACCATTGTCACAATTCAAAATGATCAAATGTTTTACTCCTTTCTTCAACATCATAGTTACCTTAGTCACCATAGTCACCATGGAAAAAAAGGTATAAACCTAGATAGATCCCATTAGATGAAACTCATCAATTTCGGGTATCTATGTAGATCAATTTGAATTTTCGTAGCCCTACGTGGAGGAGCTTGAGTCTGCAATATTCTCCTCTATGTGAACTCAATCACTAAGTCATATCCAGAAATGGTACAACTATAGATGCATTAAATTGGCAACTTTCATTGTGCGAACGCATGTGTCTCCTATGAAGAGCATTCCAATAATGGAAATGATTTTTTATCATAATGAAGAATAGTGATGAAAAAATTCCGTACATTGAACTCATATATAGGTGGGAGATTTTATGGACAGCAGACTTATTGAATCTCTATTTTATATATATATTCAATTTATATGTTGTTTACTATGTTGTTCAGATATATATTAACATAGATATACTCGCATAAATTCATATACTTGCCGTTCTTTTTCCCGTCTGTTTCTCTGTTGATGAATAACCTCGAGCTAACAAAAATCCACTGTAAATGGTTTCAATGTGAGCAACATACAAAATCAGAAGTGAGCAATGCTCATGATAATATTACTAGTATTACGTCATATATGATAATGAAATTAATCTTAGACAAATGTTTACTTATCCCATCGGTATTCACTCACCGCATTCCCTAGTTATCTCGCATTGCGGTTCCACTTTACATATTGGTCCTCTGAGATGCATTAACGTACATGGCATCCACGAAACAATTCGAAAAATAATGATCTATTACAATAATACGCAGTATACATAACAATGATTCTCTCTTTATTGAATTACCGGTCGTAATTTATACGGGCATGCTTTTTTGCACATCTTCAGAATACATGATATATGACAAATTAGACTGATTATGAGTTAACAATATGTACATTGTGCAACTGGTAAACACGGTACTTCTTTCATATGTTTCACTTAGATAATGAGTCGCCAACACACAATATTCACCAATCGCAAAACTTGCGTAACATCTATATTCCTTTTATAGTGATGAACTATTTCATTCCAGCTTCGCAATGCATTGTTCGAAATACTAACAAAAATATAATTTTCAATTTTTCATCTCATTTGGTGATAATTCTAGAACTATCTACGTCATGTGAGTCAATCATTTAATTATAGACACTTATTTTAGTTCAATATTATAACATGATGTACATACATTAAATGAACCGCTTGCTGTTAAAAACACACGTGTACAATGTCATGTTTATTGAAAATATTTATCGAACGACAATTCTTGTGTGCAAAACCAATTGATCACGTTCATTATAAATGTTTCCCAAATTTGTCAGGTCGGATGGCAATATCATCTTCACGGCTAGAAGTATTTTATATCTCTTATCATGAAATTATTCACGCCTGTGCCACATATATTATCATCACCTCGTGAAACCATAATGGACAAAGGACCGGCAAGTAAAAACAACTTCCATCAGATAGTCGGGTCGCTACGGCAATTGTAGTATCAACTGAGTAATCATCAAAATTTTTAAAAAAATATTTATTATGCAAGTATCCAATGAATATCCCAAAATTGATTCCAACATCTGATATCAAATATATAAGCGGCAATCGTCTGATCTATGAAAGATATATGAATCATTAAAATATTTAATGGACGAAAATTGACTAACGTTTGACCTATCGTCTTTCACTCAGGTGCCCAATGTAACGAAGATAATGGCATTACATAAAACATGATGAGATGCATTTTTGAGAATTCATCAAAGATGTTTCGTTGAAAATGATATTTCATCCAAAGCTGTTGCACTAACTCGCCGTCAGTCATTGAAGTACATGAAAACTAAAGTTAACTGAATGACGCCTAGCGACACGGCTACCTCGAATAGCAAGTTCATAGTTGAGGAAAAAAAGTATTTGGTCTTATGAAGGGCACCATGTCTGGAGTTGAAACGCCATTTGTTATTTCTAAATACAGTGATAGAACAAAGATAGGTGATAAATTTCTGGAATCATATGCATATGATTTTGTATGTAACGTCGCGTTAATCACTTCACTCTCATGATAATCGGTCATATCTCCTATACAAAAACCATACAATAACTTACTCCAACTGTTGCAACTGCCGAGTAATAGCAATATCCAATGATACCCACTCGCACACTGTTGCATACTGATTTGAATATATACACAAGTATCATCCAGCGGCTAATGCCCCGATCAGTACTACAAATAGTTACTTCAATATAATAAGAACAATGTTTTGTTCCATTTTTTTTCATTATTACGACGATAAATGAACACATATCATACGAACAAACACACGGAACTGACTATTGACTGATGAGAAACGTATTGTGCAACATAACCAGACGGACGAAAGAGATACTGAATCAATGTAAATCCATTTTCAGTTCCAACGATCAATCATTATTCTCGTACTTATTCAGGCAGTCCATAGTTGCGATCGAACAGTATAATCAATAACTTCGGTTCTGGAAGCGGACGCATATTGTCCGAAAATTTTTGCACTCATTGTCGGGCTTCCAAGAACGACCGACAGCGAGCTAGGCGGCCACGTTTTCCAATCGCCGAAGGTTTGGATGGCGGGGATGATGTTAAGGATCTAGCATGTCCCATACTTGTACTTCGTTCCAAGTGCTCCGATCTAACACCAAATGCTGATGGTGAGTTTGCTTGTGTTATCATCCTGAAAGAGCTGTTTATTATTTATTTTTTACATTAAATAATGTGCATTCAAACTCGAATCATTCTTATTCATACCAATTTATAATAATCAGTTGTTAATGGCAATTTAATATTACATTGGACGCGTTTACATTTATTACATTAAACGGAGTTTCTGACAGCACCTACTTCGTTCTATATTTTCGTGAGAGCAAAGTTTTCGGCGACGAAATAGAAACCATAGAAAGATTTCTAACCCTCCTTCGTATCAGTTCCAATACAAACTCCAAACCGATTTTCTCTTGTTTGTCTTTTATTTTTTTATTTTTTGTGGATCGCTAGAAATCTTGATGTCAGGAAAACTTTCCACAGACAAAAAATGGCACTCTTGAGAAGCTCGCCGAAGGCACTTGTACATTCAACATATGAATGTAGTGTCCCTGTCGTCACTTTCAAAAATGGATAGTACCCGAAAATGAGAATTCCACCGGAATGCACTATGGAACATATATATAAATGTATCGCGCGAAGCTTCACTTGATATCTTTACCGAAGTAATTCTCTTCCATAACACGGTGTGACCACATGATATTCTGGGTAGTACCAACCTGCAATTTCGCTCGTTCGCAGTCATGACTGGGTCACGAAAATAGAAATGCTTCAGATTTTTTCATCGTCAAAATACAAAAATAACTATGGTCTCATCAGATAAAATAAATTTTAATTGTCATATGAGTGATTTCTATTCGTAAACGGGATAAATCTGGAAATTATGTGCGCCGATTATTCATTGATGGTGCAATTGTACATAAAGAATGTCTTTCTCAATGTCAACCAGACTGAGAAATTTGTCAGCCAAGAAACTAGGATTGTGACATAAAATATTACTCCTACAGATAAACGACGTATGAGGTAGCTCCCGCCGGTATCTGGTAAGATTATTCCACTCAATCATTAGATAACTTAAAAATCATTGATTTGAGATTGGAATGTAATAGAAATCTAGTTTTGCACTTGTGAATAAAAAACATTGGATGTACGACGATTATAGATAAAACGTTGTATCAACGGCGCTTTTCAAGAATTCCATTTATTGTCTGGCAAATTGTTCTAACGTCAATGGTAATCGGATCATAGTCAGAGAAAAGTGTTTCAACTCTGGAGAGTGGTGTGAGATTGGCAATACAAGTGGGCTTTAAATCCTCTCAGGGTTTTCATTTCGTCGCTAAAAACAACCTATTGCCGAGAAACAAACTCAATAGGAAAAGATATGCACTTTGCGGCCAAGCAGTCGATTTACAAAACGTGAAAAATACGTAAAAAAACAATTCAGGTTTAATATCTGTACCCGTTTTTTTTTTCTTTTTTTTTTTTTTTTAACTTCCCGATAGGAAGTTATTGTTTTTACCCCGAAAATGAAAAGTCGAGTTTTTCATAGATCTCGACGTTTTAAGACCTCCTGAA
>JAPYZF010000832.1:0-28327 GCA_030523045.1 Meteorus cinctellus
AATTTAGACTTTTCAATCATCTACAATTATCAACTGCCAAAATCTGATCTATTCCACTCGTTCCAACGACCGCATTACATTCAGGTCATAACAATATTTATTATATACTTGAAACATATTTTTATATATTTCACGTATATAATAAATATATTTTATATATACGCAAAATATAAAATGAAATATATTTCAAATATATTTAAGATATATAATATTTTCATGGGGGTAGTGAGTCAAGGTTATCTAATTGATCTTCAAGATTGTTTAGTAAATCAGCCATGTCTTTGATAAGTAAGTTAGAGAGCAGATAGAACTATAACGCGTCACTATTATTATTATTAAACTCTGGGACATGTATATTACCCAGGAAATGTGGGATACTAGGATGAACTGAGTACTCGACTGTTTTGAGCATGTTATTAATTTTTAATTTTAGATAGTTACATAAGCTTGTGTCTGTAGCACTATGATTTATACACCTGTTTTTATTATCACGTTTGTTAAAAAAAGCACAATTGACGCATTTTTTAGTTATGGGGGGCATCCAGTTCGGCAGGCCGGAATTTAGGTGTTTTTCATGAATTTTTTAAACAGGGAAGGAATAATCAGAAATCGTTTAAGCTTGGAGGGTATTTTATTTATGTTTTGAAGTATAGTTGACAAATTTTTCAAGTGATTTCCGCTGGGAATAGTGGCGTTACAACGTGCTGTCGACGGACGATTGCCATCCGAGTATGTTGTTGGTAGGCATTCCTGAAGTCGCAATTTTCATGAGCAATCATCACAACTTTTTTTTCGTTAACAACATATTTTCTAAGAATATGAACCTCATTGGGATAAAAAATATTGAAAACTGCATGTTTTAGAGGTGTTTGAACACAATGTCATGTTTTCGCACCATATTTTTTCACCTTTTTTGCATGAAAAAAAATTTTTTTTAATAATTATATAATCCCAAAATGAGGTTTGTATAGAGTGGAATCGAATAAAGAATATTCACAACGAATTTCAAAACGATTGGTCAATAACTTTTGAGCTAGAATGCCCACCAGTTGAAAAAAGTCGTTTCGAGAAAAACGGGCTTAAAATAAAATGAAGCTTCGGCGCCGAACCGACGGGCGGTCACTTAACTGCTCATGGCATCGGACCTAATACGAATTTTGCTTTCAAATTTTGACTTGTTCTTTTGTTTGACATATTCTTGACTGATTATACTAACAATTTATGCAATAAAAAAAGTCGATGTCTTTTTCGGTCTAAACTGGTTGCCCCCCGTAAGATACAACTTTACTTTTTCACGCTTTAATTTTCTTTCCTGGGAATTTTCTTTTCTTTGCAAGACAGTGATGTGTCATCAGAGGGTTCATGTCATATTGTTGAAGTACAGACTTTTTTGGAGCATTCCAAGCACACTTTTTGTCCGAGCAGAAGATAATTTTTGATTTTCCAACTCATTTTTGAAAAAATTAATTCACATCAATAAACTTTTGACAATATTACATCCATAATAATTATTGAATAGATGTAAAATTTAATTCAATAACAATACATACAAAAATATAATACTTACCGGTTCAAATAAAACAGCGTTGCTACAACATGCTTACACGCACCACCTAGACCAGCTTTGCAAGAGCAACTCATACTCAAGATTCTTCCATCTTTAATAATCTCACCATTAATTTCATGAGGATCATCTCTGATACTTGACGATTGGAGACAAAATGCAATAATTTTTAAACTGTTTCTTTCCTCGCAAACTGTACCGCAGTTCAACAGGTGCCCTTGATTGATGATATTTTCACCACCCGTAAAATTTTTGCTGGGGGTGTTGCACTAACATAACCACAAATTTTTTGAGTTGAAATACGCATTTTTTTATTCGATAATATTCAATATAAATAATTAATTGAATAAAAAAATTATCGAAACATAAATAACCCGGATAATTTCATATTGTAAATATTAGCAGAAGCCTACTTTGAGTAGTTCACTTTTTAGCCACGAGATGACTAATATTTAAATCACGCCCATGCTTAGGATCCCAATACTTTTCTTCCGAAGAGTCACCGTTTCTGAGTTACAACGATTCAAAAAGTTGAATGTATATATATATATATATGCGGCGTACTTATGCATATTATGAAAAACACAACTTTCGCGTCTCATAGAAATAAGACAGCCGAAAGTTTATCGACCGTGCATGCATCAGATTTGACCTTGTCCAAGCAGTATTCATCGGAAATCAGGAGCGGCAGGGCGCATTATATTTTGTCGTTGGATATCAGTTTGTATTCTCATTGAGTGTCACGAGTTATATTGTTGTTGAATAATCCTAAATAAATTGGTTTATCGCTCATGGGTTTTGTTGCTGAGCAACTGAAGGGAGTTAACTATTGTTTAAAGAATCAATGTGTTATACGCGAGAGAACGTGTATTCCAAAGGGATTGAGACTAATAACGAGTGCGATGCGGGATTCGCTATGAGTTTGTAATGGATTAAACAAAAAGAAATACAATGATCATTAAAGAATAATCTTATGAAGTGGATGGATTTGATTCATTAATATCAATATCTTCCATAACTTTTTCAGTGCCCAAGATATTGATGGAATCACATTCAGGGCTTATGTCATCTTCATCGATAGTCTCAATGATATCTGGTACATTTGAAAAACACATCTCATTCTTTTTAATAAATGTGTGGAACAATTTTAATTATTGATTTGCATCCTTTTCTGATCTTTAATGAGTTTGTTATAAAGTTCAATGCAAGAAAAAATATTAAAATCAAAAAAATATAATATTCAAACAATTGTCACGAAGAAATGACTGCCTCAAATCAAGTTATTCAATGGAATTACTTTTTTATACTGGTAAGTTTACCTACAATTAATTATTGAATGCTAAAATATTTTTTTCTCGGCACTGTATACGCGCTGATGTCATATTGCATTGATGGCGCAGAGTTTCATCGATAAAGTAAGTAATAACTGAGGAAGTATTGTTAATAGACGAAAAAAGTTTAGACAAAAATTGTAGGAAATTGAAAGATCTACAACTTTGATAATTGGAAAAATTGCAAAATGGATCGTTTGCAGGGAAATAATCGCGAAAAACGGAGGAAAAAGCTAATTTTGTTTGTCACGAACGCAATAACTCAAGAAATATTGATTGAAAAAAAAAAGTTTCGAATAAAAAAGATAGGAAATTCGATTATGAAGAGAAAAGGTCTCTACAATTTTTCACGTAGCATAAGCCGTACCCGAGATATCGAATTAAACGCGTTTCTATCGATAGTGCCCCCCCCCCCCTGGTGTCGGGGGACTTCTCAAATTTGCCATTATGCTCAGAATATACCCCTTTAACGAATGGCACTATCCAGAAAATTACTTTATTTCATGTAGATTTCGCCTTATTTAGCGACGTATTGCTTGGACTAAAATGACTTATATCGATGGTGGAGTCGACCTGAGGTAATGCATATCAAATCTGATACTTATACGGCAGCAATATTCAATATAAGTCACTGTAAATTTTGTAATCCGAAAAAAAAACCGATTTTTCCCTGCGCTAAAATAATTTCATTCAATATTGATTCACTTGCCCATCAGGGATGGTTATTCTGTACGAAAGTGGATATCCGTGGAAAACATACTCGACTTGACGGTTAAATAGAGAGGTCAGACGTCACCTCATGCCATCATAAAACAGAGTAAACATTGTCACGAGCATGTATATCAACTCTATCAGCAGCTGTGTGAATTTTACTCGAGTCTCATCCTGGAACTGGAACACAAAATTGCGACAAGAATCATACAAAATAGGCTTAAAGAGGAGTGTGGTGTGATCTGGTTCGATAATATTGAATCTTGCGTTATAATGAGTCACATACGATCGATATTACTTGAAGAGGTGTTATACGATCTAATAGTTTTTTGTCCTACCTTCAATAATCATAATCCTCAGGTAAACATTAATTGTATCGACTCAAGGTAAGGGCCGCAATAGACACAAGTTATGGATGCTTTTACCAGCATTTCTCTGGTTATAAGGGTCACGCATGATAGTGTAGTCTCAAAAGCGTCATTAAAAGTAAGAACACGCAGATGTAGTTGCATATGAATCGTTAGAGATGTCGTTGAAATTGCGTTATTGGTTATCTTGTGTGATGGGCATGGTGTCAAACACTCTGTGGCATACATAAAGTATGTTAAACCGCATAAAGTACGCGCGCGCATCGCGCATGTATTGACCGTGTATTGCGCGCGCCGACTGAATGCTCTTGAACGCGCATCGTATTGAGGTGAGTAGCGGAAATAAGAGAATAAATGGAAAAGTGCTTGAGTGCAGACGAGAAAAACACAATTAGAATTAGTAGTATTTATGTAGCGAAACAATCGAGTAAATGATGCGTCAAGTTAGTGTTTAGTGAGGCTATTAGTTTATTCGAATCGAATCAAATGAACGTTGTAATAATTAACATTATTAACATTATATTGCCAATGATGCAAACCATATATTTTTCAGAGTATGTTTATGTTCCGTTCATGACAATTCATCCGTGGTAATATTACAATAGATATTGAAGCAATTCGTTGAAAGTTATTTTGCTATTCTTCATTCAACGATAACTGTACTCCTATGGAATTGTGTTGAATGAATCTATGTCGTGAAGACATCATATAGACAGTGATGATCCGTTTTCAAGAGGTTCTCGTCCCATAGTGCATAATATATACAAGGACGTGGCTGAAAGAAAAAAGACGAAGTGAAAATAGATGACACAGCAACGAGTTGACAGCAAGAATTATGGCCAATTTGGCTGGCAGCTCACTAGGCTTTCCTAAACCACCAACAATGCTCGAACAGCTGCTAGAGGAAATTAATTTCCAAAGGACTAAGGAAATGCGACAGCTGCTCAAAGATGGTATGTGAATATGATTCTTTTTTTACTTTGTCCAAATTCGGGAATAATATTGGTGCGGCCACTTGAACTCTACAAGCAAACATGGCAAATATACAATATAAGCGGTGTTATTGATTTATTTCTTCCTGGTTATTGACAAGCATAGCTAGAGAAAAATTCATTACCAATGCGACTGCGTGGTAACATCAAAATATTTGTTATATCGCCTGGCGAAAACATGTCAGCAGAATTTTGGTTTCCAAAACTATGTCATTTTCGAACATGACAGAAACACCAAATTGAAAGAATAAAGAAATAATTATGAAACACGTGTTTGAAATATTTTGGCATCTTCGAGACACAAAAGTTTTCACAAATTATTAAAAATGTGAAGATTGTAGTGCAGTAGATATAGAACCTTCTTGGAATGGATCATCATTCATCAGATATCTTAACAAATATGAATTTTATCAGATTCATATTAACGTGCTTTCATCGAAGTATTATTCCGAAGCATAAGTCAAATAATATGAAATATATCATCTTATATTTTTAATCTTTGGTTGCCGAAAATTGCAAGAAACCTATGTGAGATACTTTGAAATATAATGGAAATGATGCGTCATAGAATTTATCTGTAGGAGTAAATGCTCATTCTTTGCTAAATTATAGTTTAACCCTTCACATATTTTTTGTGTTCTTTTAGATTCCGGTTTTGTGATGCTTCAAGGTACAACTTACTGGACAGATCTCTTCGTTCGTCATTTTCTTTTCCAAGGGGAACATACCATTGATGGTGACGATCTTCTATTCTTTGTGAGGAAAAAGCACATCAAAACTTCATCACGCTATGTCCCTAAGTTTGAGACTGAAGTCGATGTATTTCGGAAAGATAGCAAGAAACTACCAATTGGCGATCCAGATATTGACTGGGAAGAAACAGTCTACCTCAATCTTGTTGTTCATCAGTTTGATTATACTCTCACATTAGCTATTTGCACTAGAACGAGTCCTAAAGAATTGCAAGTAGGTCATAACAATATTAATTCAATCAAAGTTTGTGAATTGATTACAAATCATTTTCGAGATAATTGACCAATGTTGTTAGGTACTTCGAAGACATTCGCAAAAGGTATATGCGAGCCCCAGTCGTCGTCGAATGGATGCAAAGGGCGACCTCGAGGAGATGACATACCCACATATTTGTTTTATGGTCGACAATTTCGATGAAGTATTCTGTGATATTCTAGTTAGAGATGGAGAAATGGTTTGCGTTGAGCTGGTAGCATCTGACCGTGAAGGTGCTGTGCAAGGCGTCATATTTCTCGGTTCTATTAGATATGATGCTCTTAAAAAAGTTTACGATGCTAGAGTGAGTGAATTCATTAATTGAATTGTTTCATTAAGCTGTTGTTGACAATTATCATTATTATAGTCAAGTCTAAGCACAAAAATGGCGCAACGTATGACATTTGGGCTCTTTTCTGGTGCATCCTCCCAACGTATTGAATTTGTACGCATGAAGGGACCTCAAGGTAAGATAATTCAATGTTCAGCAGTATATGATCCATTGTTTATATGTTTAATATTGTTGTCGATTAGGGAAAGGACATGCAGAAATGGCAGTAACGAAACCAAAAGGATCAGGAGCAGAGACACCAACGTCCGAGCCGGGTTACTCTGTAACAGATGCATTATGGGATGCAGATTGGGATGACGCCGAAGAATTATTTATGTATCGTCATCAGCGGCGTCTTTCAGATCCAAGTGCTAACTTGAACAACTTTGTACGTGGTGGTTGGCGAACGAAGCCAGAATCGGCCGGAACAAAAGCCCGATCAGAAAACGAAGGACTTGACTCGATGGCGAATGGCTTGAATGAAATTGAAGCGGGTGATGTGCGCGACGGTAATTACGATTATTCACAGGGAATCCGTTAAAAATGAAGATTCATGAGGAAAGAAGCACTGAGAGACGTTTGAATGAAATAACATAGTCCAAGCACACTAAATTCTCTGTTCCCTCCGCCCAATTCGCCTTTCTCTTTCCCCATCCCTCATTCCAAAATTGAGTTGAAATATTGGCTGTCGGTATTCCGTTAATTGAATTTTCAGAAAAATTATTCAAGACTTTACTCTAACTCGCATGCCAAGCATTGGCATTTTCATCATTGAGAAAAAAAAATTCAATAAATAATTTGAGAGTGAAGAGGGTAGAAATCTGTGCGAATGCGTATAGACACTAGGAAGTATCACTGAGCCGGAATGACACGCACTATCACCCTCACTCACACACTTATGCTCTTTTCATCTCTCTCTTTTCTCTCCCTCTCTGTCTCTGTCTCTCACCCTGTCTCAAACTTTTCTGTTCCGTGTATGAAAATTTTCATTTGTATCAAGTCCTCTCTTCTTATCTCCCGATAGTTTTCCACATTTCTCCACGCATTGAAGCGTGTGAAAAACGTTATTTTATATATCTCCCCTAACACAATTGTCATCGACCACTCTCATTTAATGAGCTTTATCTATGCGTCGGCAATCTCCTTTGTAGCTGGGGGAGAGGCTAGCAGCTGGGGCGGCCGGGTTGCGTCCCTGGGGCTCATGGCAACACATGGAAACGATAATCGACAATGCTCACGGTCAAGACGACGAGGATCGTCTAGGCAGTCTAAAGATCGAAGTCATTCACGAGATCAAACAGATGTTTGCAGTGATAATGAGAATGGCTTAACGCCCATACGTTGCGTTGGTGAGTTCGCGCCTTGTTCCTTTCTGTAATTGCTGTAAACGGACCCCCAGAAAAAATACCGAATTTTTCCTGAGGGTTTGAAACATGATGATCATAAAATGGGCTTTCATCGACTGGCGCTCTAGGAACACCGAAACATCGGCATCGTCGTCACCATCATCATCACCAACATCGCCATCATCATCACCCACACCAATATAACCATCAGCCGCAGCAGCGACGTTTTCATCATCATAATATTGAGGTGGGCAGCGAATCATTGTTGGTGACAACTGGTGAATGTTTAACAGACGACAACGTCATGCAAAAACTCGACGCTGGTGCCATTTTGGTGAATGGCAAGGAAGAACTTCCGCACGGGTATAGCAACGACAACAATCACAGATCATCCAGTTATCCAGTGAATTGTAAAGCGCTGCGTCGTGATCACGGGGAAAGTTTAGATTTTCGTAAGAATAATGTGCAGTCCCATCAACAGTTGCAACAACCCCGACACCGACCGCGACGTTATTTTAGTGATGATGAGATTCGTGGTATAATGGATAGGAAACATAATGGTATAACGAATAGCGATGAGGATGCAAACAATAGCATGGATGGTGTTGCAGCCATTCAGCATGGCAAAATGGATGATAACGATTGTTCACAAATGACCAATAGTGAGGTTGTAAAAGATAATAATGCCAATGCAAAAGTTTCTCGGCCACTGTCCAATGGGTTACACCGTCAAAGTGCAACTTTGCCACGCCGACGGCGAAGACGTGCTTTATCTGGTAGTTTTATTGGCAATCATCCGTTGCCTCCTCACCGCGTCACGCCGGACGGTACAGCTATCTACTATTGGTGCGAGCTCCCGCGCCGCCCCGGCTCACAGGGTAACTTGAAACCCCTGCCCCCCTGTAAATTAGAAAAAAAATGACCAATAGGCGATATCCCTCTACGTTCTTCCCCGTTTGAGTGTCGACACACGTTTGATATTACACTGTACCGGTATGTAATTCCGTGAGAGAAATTGAAATGTATATTAATGTAATTTACAACTCAAAATGTATAATTTTGAGTCGTGAGATCTTAAAAGGTTTCACTTGAACGTTCACTCGCTGCTTCTTTTCGCCATCATTTGGGCCTTCACCCCGTTGCTTTTCTTTCGCTTTTGTTTCACAATTATCAACAATATGACGCGCTATTTGAGCACTATCCACTTTCACTGATCAGACGAAGCGGCTCACAGAGTTAGCCCTCAGTCTACAATATAATTTGTTCATTTATCAATCGTTTTATATTATAGTTAAAGCTGAATTGTTCATCACATTGTAATACAAGAGTCACAAGCACCCTCGCGGGGATTTTGAGGGAATTGGCCTGGGTCAAATAATTAAAATGCATATCTACATATATATATATTTATACTTTCATAATTATTTCATCTCGGTTGTCAGAGTTGGATGATGGAGCTTACAATCCATTGTGGACCATGCGTGGATTCACTCAGACATTTCATTTTTGGAAAGAAACAAGGAGGGCTCAATCAATTCCGCTGAACGCTTTCCTGACGTATATCACTCTCCCTTGGTGGAGTATTGCGAAAGGTATGTCAAAATGAATCAAGAAGTCATGAATAAATTCTTTCTCTATCTGCAGACATTCCGAGGTAATAATTACTCATTAAAGTTACGTCAGACGCCTTATAGCAGATTACGATAGTATTTAGTAATACCGCAACTGGCGCGCGTCCAGTGCGAAAAAATTCGTGGATAGAACAGATTTTTTGAACTATCGCGTTGACTCCTCAATACTGTCTTCTATCTCTCCAATGATTGATTTTCATGAAAAGCCCTGTTAAATTTTCACTGCACCTCGTATTGGATACCGATCAATTTATTGATCTGTAATTGCAACTATTTCTCTTTAATTTTGTGATTCCGTAGTGTTGATTTTATTATCAAAATGTCCAGCCTGTACTCACTTATATTTTATAATGTTTATAAACAACATTATTAATGATCGCAATTTGATTATTTAATTATTTTCGCCTGAAACTGTTTGATTGTGAATATTATCAAATTTGCCCAGTAATTAAATTTTGTGTGATAACCAGCGAAGGGCATTTCGGTAAAATCCGACATAATCAAGGTAAAATTCGCTGTATTCAGCTAGGTGTTCAATATCCTTAGTCAGAATCACCATATGATGATACTCATAGATCCTATGAAATTAATTTGTTATAGACATATTGGATCATCGAGAAGATCCTATTCTGACGTTCTAGCTGTCGGCGCTCGCACAAATACATTTCTTTTCTACCCGAATCGAATCAACAACTTATTCATTGATTTATGTATAATTATGAACGAATAAAATATTCAATTTCACGAAAAAAAGAGTTTGCTGCAGTTGTCATTCGTTTCACCGTGTAATTCTCAGGTGCTTGACAGACTATTTACGAAAGATAGTACCGCTGCAAGAAGCTAATGATTGGTAAACCCAGTTGCGTTTTAACATTTATGTCAGTATATTCGATTATACAAATGCCCTCATATTAATGCGTTACATATATATTGACGCCTTGTCACGAAATACATGGGCTGTCATAGCAAACGAACAACTCAAATTTTCTCGAAAAAATTTCAGATGTTCTTCATCGTTGGCTATAATTTGTACTGATGACAATATTGCGCATGTAACACTGTGCTGATCGTTCGATTTTTGATAAAAAATGCGAAAAGCACATGGTGACATGAAAAAAACATAACACAAATTATGAGTTTCGTTGAAATAGAAAGCCATCATATCTTTAGTCGATATTACGTATTCGCATAAAAAAATATGGGATGTTTTGAGAATGAGAAAATCTAATTTTCTCGAGATACTTGTGATGAATTGCTATTCTCAGTGGACGATTATATAGAATAACATTGATGATTATTATGAAGTATGTATGAATAAATTACAATTCAGTAGTTGAGTTCAAAACTTTCAAAAATTGTATATTTCGTGTCAATATGGAGTACAGGGAGAGGAGAAATACAAAATTATGGCAGATTATGATCATGGGATCAACGCCCTTGGGTTGTCCGTAATTACATCAACAGTATTTTCTCCGGTGAGTCAGAATGGGGGAAGCGACAACTTTTCACTCTTTTGAAACAATGGTAATTTTGATTCGTGGGATAGAATTATACAAAAGGGAAATTTTTGATAAAGTTGAATCCGTGTACACGCTGTATTTTAGATACCAAATTGAATGAAATGACATCCAATTCTAAAAAAATGGATATCACGACACATGCATTTTGTCCAAGGATTAAATAAAATTCTTTCTTCTATGAATTTTTACTCAGAGCTACATTGTGGAGAGTCAATTTTATCGACTTTGTATGCCATCGTATTTCGTGAACACGTGCTGTCAAGAAGTCGATTAGTATAAAAGTGTTATTTTGATGATAATAATATTGCAAATCGTCATTACTCATCCAGAGTCGATTCTGAGGAAGGAGTTCGCGGAAACAAATTTTGTGTGCAGAGCAAGCGATTTTATTTAATGTCAGTTTCTTTGAGTTAGCGCTAATTTATAACAGTCGGCTTAAGTTATTCATGACTACTGTAATTTTTTAATAGTCATTTCCGTGCTTTGTCATCGGACGGTACGATCAAATGTCGTAACTGACATCTTGGTGCATTCACAATTCTTACTTAGGAGCCGAATGTTTTGCGTTGGCGGTCAATTCCAACTCACGAAAGGTTTCCGAGCCTTTGATATCACAATCGGTGGAGTAATGACTTGCTGAAGTATGATTTCACACTGTTTAGTGACTCATTATCGAATGTTTATGACTTTTTTCATCGGTAACTTGAACTATTTGAATAATCATATTCCGCGATTAAACGTAATTGTTGAACTCACATTGAACAGTTTCAAATCATAATGATCATATATGTCGACTTGATGCCACGCAACTGACTTATGTATTATACAAACCCTTCACGTGCTTCGATCCAGCATGACTGCGCTTTATTAAGAACTATGTAAGATTCCATTTGATAAATTTCAATTTACATGGGTATGGAGTACATAAATCCAATTTCATACTTTGACCATAAAATTTAAGTGAGTGATTGAAAATTCATGTAGACAGGGATCCATACACCTGCTTTGACGAAATTTTTTTTTTTTCTACAAGGGATACTTGGTATAATTGATATTGAGACGATAAACATAGTGTCCAAAAGATAGAGTAATTCGCTGAATGAAATAACAAAGTTTCTCTTGTTATACCAAACCCATGTCCAATTGATAAACTATTGATGGGCAGAAATGTGCTGACATGAATACTGCAGGCAGAATGGAAGTCATATAGAGCTCGTTGAGACTGTTTGAATTAAATTTTTGATTGTAAATACAAAAGTCATCCATTCGAGATTGAGGCATACCTATATATTGGGAAATTAATAGTTGAATTTATAGAGCAACATTCGCAAGACAAAAGATATCATGACACATAAACTATTTGCTTCGTACATTCCATCACAATATAGTGAATGATATGAGAAAACTTTGAAATGTCCTATTCCAGTTAGGTTCTCAATGAGATACAAATTTCAATACATTAGATTGTGCAAAAAACCATGTGGATACCGTCTTTGGTTAAACTTTATTTTTTTTTCTCCTAACGAGATTGTTCAATCCCTTGGTATACTCAGGAAATATACTGAATTTCACACTTCTCAATTTCGCCGTTTTGCAAATTGCTGGTTTGCTCTATCACATAAACTGACAAAGAAACAAATCACGGGACGAGCATAACACTAGTATAATGTCTCCTGGTTTTAATGACTCATTAGTCATTCAGATATGAGTGAACAGTAAATGATTATGCACTTCACTTCAGTTTGTATCATTTGAATGGAACAAGTGCAGAAGTATAAGAGGCAAATAGGAGATGTAATATGTAATGATGGAAGAAGCTTTTCTTTTATATACTCGATTTTTTCACGATATGACTGACGCAACTGATCGTTATAACCCGCTGAAGATTTCTCGGGACATAGGTGGAGGATAATCACCAAAGTTGTTCCAGGTATGATCCCAAAATGCAGGATTGGCACGGTGATCGATTCTGGCATTGCGCGGTGCCACTGCAGTGGCATTCCATTCATTCAACTCTTCTTTCAACTTCTTCAATACATCTGGATACCTGAATAATCATATATTAGAAATAAATATCACACATTAGATTATATACTTACAATTCTGCAAGATTATTGTATTCGCATGGGTCGTCACGAATATTGAACAAACAGGGCGCCCTGAGTGGTTGACATTGAGCCATGGTATTGTTTCTTTCGGCACAATTCACGCGTGCCTCACTCCTCAGAGTTGTAATTGATTGTGGCGAAATGGACATCCCCAGTGATATTACTGCTAAACCTGCTACACTATCTATCACTTCATTTACGTCATACGGTAATGACCAGCTCGATGAACCATACCAACTGTCCCAAGCGCCGTTGTAAGTTGTTCCTGTCATTATATTATGCTTATATTGAGCATCATTTCAATAATGTAGAATGGAAAAAAGTTGCGTCTAAACGACTCGATTGTAAAAAACAACAACCTTTCACGATTTTCCAATCATTCACAGTGACCGAAGCAGCACCGTAAATATCATCAATATTATGGAGGACAACTCGACGCGGTGATGGTGTTCCAGAATTGAGTGTCACCCACATATCAATTCCATCAGTAGCATTCTGAGACACTGCATTACTACCGCCTGCGAGACGCAATATAGTTGGTAACCAATCGACGACACTCATAGCTCCATCATAGACACGTCCCGGATTCAGAAGTTTTGGTGTCCATAACAGACCTGTGCCGCGAACTCCACCTATGAAAACGTCATAAATCACAAATATTTTCATCGTAATGCTCACATTGAAAGTTCATTTCTGAATGCATGTTCACAGGGAGGGAGGCAAATCGATCCTTGTATAGTAATATGTGAGTAGAATTGCATAGATAACCGGCAGACCCATTACCTCAATTCTCCAGTCTTTTTCTGTGTGTGTGTGTGTGTGTGTGTGGGGGGGGGGGGGGGGGGGGGGGGCGTGGGGTGTGTGGGGACAAATATTTATCGTGATGTCTCACGAGTTGGTAAATTACTTACCCTCCCATAGAGTATTTTTGACGCCTTTGAGAGGAAAATTGGACGCAGAATTTTGGTTGAATCCAGCTGCTGGACCACCATTGTCAGTTGAGAATATAATAACACTATTGCCTAGCATTGAATGTCGTTTAAGCGCATCAACGACTTTGCCGATTGATTCATCGAGTTTACTCAACATTGCTGCAAACCGTCGTCTCTTGTAATCCTTTATATATTCGAACTTCATGACATTTTCATCTGACACAGGAAGAGGATTATACGGATTGGCTGAGTGGACGGCAGCATGGGCAAGATATAGAAATAGCGGCTGACTTCCATTGTGCTTCTCGATTATATTAACAGCTTCAGTAGTAAAAATATCTGTGGAATATTGACCATGCAAATCCCATGCTGGCTCCATATCTCGTCTCATGTCCATCCCCCAATACGGCTAATTCGAAACAACCAATGAAAAGCTCTAAACATATTCAAATAGATGAACAGCATACAATTCTAATATTTATAATTCAAGTGAATCTATTGAAAATTGCGTGGAACAGATAATTTGTGGATTCATGAATTGAGTCCATATGCGAATATGTACATAAGAATATAATAAGTAGGATGTTCATTAGACTGACTTTAATTCACTTCGAACACCAAATCGTCATTAAATATGAATTAAACTTTTTTTTGCAAATGTCAGAACTGTAATCGGTAAATTCGATAGAATACATCGCAACAAATATAAAGTGGCATTGCAATATATTTGGAAGAAATGTATATAGTACGTGTCAAATGCAAACAGCATGCTGATTCGTTCTTTTGTTTTTTGTCCCATTTATCAGATCAAATATGCTTAGGCGATACAACAACTATGTTCGAATTTTGTCATCAGCAATTGATCTTAATATGTCTATGACATATTAAGGGGGCATTCGAGTAATCTCAGAAATATAATAGTTTCTGAAAAGAGATTGTCTGGAAAAAATTGAAAGACTCATATGGAAGTTTGAAATAATCGCAATAATTGGGGGTGATAAATTTTTCACTTCTTAATACCATTCGAACGACAGCTTACCACTCGTTAATCATTTTAACCGCACTGAATTCATTCTAAATATAAAGATCAAGATTGTTCGGTACTGACCCATTCGACTGCAGTGTGATCATAATAATCCTGATGTCCGGTCCAAAACCCTACATGGCTCATAAATCCTCTGTAAGTCGGCGTATACTTTTTCATATAATGGCCCAAATGCCATTTGCCAACTATATAATTTTTGTACCCGAGCTCTTGAAGATATTGTGGCAATATTGTTTCATCCAGAGACAAACCCCACGGCTCAGCACCCTTAATAACCTTGGAAATTACATTATAATCGAATAATCAATAGTTCGAATATTGGCGCATAATGATAAAAACATCATTAATAATTGAGAGCTGATTAATCCTACTCCATGCTGCATGCCAGTATGTATTGGATACTTTCCAGTCATCAGTGCACTCCGAGTTGGAGTACATAATGGAGCAACGTAATATTTGTTCAGAATTAATCCCGTGTAAGCCAAGGCGTCGATATTGGGTGTTTTAACATCACCAGATCCATGAAATCCTACATCATACCATCCCTATAATGTGAAACTGAATTTTCAGTCAAATTATAACCATCAAGTGGCATGTCGAATCGAAATTCATCATGCATTTAATCTCAACATGTTTTTTATCTGTATTCACATTCGATGTGTATTATTCATCCATGCCACTCTGAACATTCTCGTATGTAGCATGAATTGATGTGAATTACAACATATTTATCGTATGTATTCGTTCATTGTGAAATTATTGTAGTGTATAATTCATAAATTAATATTTTTACCAAGTCATCTGCGAGAATAAATACGATATGAGGCGGACTTGCCAAGGTCAACATAGTCTGACCACACATGAAGATCCATACAACAAGGAAGCACGGCATTGTCGAAAACGATAAACCTTTAGAAACAAAAGGAAAAAAACTTAGCTGAAAATTGAAAAAATTATGGCAAAATCTTTTTCTGTGGCTAATATAAACTATTAATATAAATAATAAAACACTCTGTCAATGACATGTCTTTGGTTCGATTTCGAAATATGGGGTCATGAATAAGGTCATACAATAATGCCGTTTCCAAGGAAAATTCAGACTGAATCTTTCTTTCAGATTGAACTTTGAATGAGGCAGTCAATCGTTCACCGTAATACAAATTTATTCAAATATTTTTTATACCCATAATTTTCGTGCATTGGGCACGAGCGTGACCAATAAAGTCGCTGTCTCTCACGAGTCTCGTATGCACAATGAAACCTCTTTGATTTGCGTGGTTCGGGGCTTCTTTACAAGCTACGTGAGCGCACGTATCTCTCATGAGAAAACTGGCACTAGTGATACAGGGAGCAAGGACGTGATTTTAGTCTTTCCTACCCCCTTCCTCCCTCACACTCTGCTATACTGAAAAGATAAAGTTGTGAATGGTGAGGAGGGTGACTCTATATCACAGTCTGCCTCTATGTATGAATTACTCCAGCCGCACATTATTTTTATAGAAATACAATATTTTTCGTTGAATGGAATGATGAATATGCAATCGTTCAGCCACATGCATGTACGGAAAAGAGCAGCACTGAAATGAAAACATTTTAAACATAACCTGTTGGTAAAGTCCTATTGTTAATTCGTAGATGAGAAATGTGTGTTTCATCAGCGGCGTATTAACTTGGAAAATGTGAAGTAAAGAGCTGCAGAGTGACTTGCTCTCATACTTTTTACTACGATTCTTGGTTATGAAAACACTGAGAGTAATTACTGTATTTCTATCAAATTAATCGAGTCCATTAATTAAGTTGATAGACATACAATTCGATATGTATTCAATTGACGTGTTTAAGTTCAAATATGGAGCATATACGTGATATATATTGATACACAGTGTCATACACTCGGGTCTGCAATATTTTCATATGCCCGCAAATGCATTCAAAACTCGAACAATTCAACTGAGCGTAAATGTATGAATATTATTTATTCAATCTCATGAAACGATCACGAGATATGAGCGTGTAATAATGCTACGCAATTTCGCAGAAACGAATGGAACGCGCACGTTATTCATCCTAACTTTGATTTGAGTGTGAACGATCAACTACTAGAGGGAGCGTCCTTCTAGTTTTTTCGCTTCACTATTTCTCACTCGCATCGATCGTAGTTCTCCGGAAGTCGTTGAACTTCCCATATTTAACTTGTAGACACACACCCGCGCTCGATAATATCATCACAACAATTAAAACTCATTTCTCTCATCAATTTGCATCGAAACATTCAATTTTTATTTGATTTACTAATATTTTTTTTTCTTCTTCCGAGTGCAATTAACCCATGCAACAGCGTAAAATAGGATTTATTGGTATGTTTCTAATGGAAAATATTAATTTATTATCCGACAAGATTGTATTCATGAGATAGAATTATGTATCCGGTCTTATCGTCAAGACCTTTTCCCCCCGACTGCGAGGTAAAAATGTATAACGCCACGCGGAAAGATATCAGAAAACGAAAAATTCGATAGTGATCGCAATAACGGCCTCTACATTATGTAGATTCATGTTCAATTTATTCTTTTTTTTGTCTTTTTTATTCGTCTCACTCATCATCTTTTTGCTGCAAATAAATTTTGCTGATGTCTCGCAATGTCATACGAAAAAATGAAAAAATACATCCGTCATCAATGGGAATATCTTCAACTTGTACTGCAGGAATTTTATGGGTTCCTATACGGTTTCTACGTAGACGCGCCTTCACTTTTAGGCACCTTTCACTTCATCACTTTGTATTTACACAGCGTTGATCCATCATATGAACGTTTTCTTTTTGCAATAACAAAAACGCTGTGTAGAAAACCAATGGGAAAAGTATCTATCTAAATATGGCTTCTCACACAGTTTCAATATATAACAATATTTATTTTTTAAAGACCTCCGCCAAAAAAATCATACATGCATCAAGTTTATATGAATATATCAATGATTATCACAGATTATCATATGAGTGTATAAATGTGAATGATACTTTTAAACCAAAGTGTCTATATATTTCGTTAATCTAATGGTGTATTTTTATAATGAGCAATATAACCCACATTACCAATGCAGCCATTTCATCTCTGTGAAATGACTCCCACCACAACCACCACCACCAAATGGTCATATTTGAGAATATGGTATACAATGTATTTATGCAATAAGCTTAGAGCACTTATAGGTATTGTCTATAGGTTTTTTTTATCGAACGCGTTTGAAGCTTTCTGGGAATCCGCCGCCGGCCATCGTACATTCGTCTGTATACTCAACACACGATCTTACGCACGCTCTTATATATATAATAATTTGCATTCTATTATTAAACCTTTCTCTCCATATGTCCACTCGTTCGCGCAATATATCAGCACAAATTGATGCATGAATAATTTGTTGTTCTTCACAATGTACCAATAAGAAGATATGGAGCAAAGATTTGCTATAATATTGCGATTCAATCGTGCACATGCAGTGATATTTTAACGTTCCTTCAAAATTGTCATTTTGATGATATCGTGAGAAAATATTCACTCTAGATCAATCAGCCACTTTGAAATCGCATTTGAGGCGAGTTGTTGGTTCGTTGGCCTGGTGAAAGCATACGTAGAGTGAAAACATCTCTGACAATCAGATTATTGTGATAGTATACCGAATGAGCAAATGCAGTCAAATTACTATCTGCATTTCGTTGGGATCTGGTGTTTCACTTCTGTCGGAGCTAATATCCATTCATATTTCCCGCACATTATTCTCACAGAGTATGTGATGATAAAGTGCATTCATCTCTTTTGTCAACATCAAATGTGTGCAACAATGTGTGTGCGTGTGTATGATTGCAAGTGTGGGGCGTGTATGTGCGTATGTGTGCGCGTGTACTTAGTTTATGTAGCATAAGAGAAGAGATGGACCGCCCGCGAAGAAGTAAAAGGGCTTCACCTCTCTTATATACCCTTACTCTTTCGGCTCATTCACTATCTCTGCTTCGCGTCCTTCACACTATTCACAGTGCATATAGAGAATGCGGGATCAACATGTATTAGTGTATTGTATAGTGCGATGCTATGTTGTGCTGTATTCCCTCACGCTATTCATTTTTTCTGTAACTCATTAATTATTACAACCAACATTCACAGCACTCGTTTCGTTGAAACTGCAGTGCATTCTTTTTCTATATGTGAATTATTGTTTTGCAGTATTACAATCACCGTGTCACAAAATAGAGAAAAAACGATGAATGACAATGCTGTATGTAGTGACATGAAGAATCGACGCAGCTTGTTAACAAACAAATTAAACCATCAGTCAAGTTTATTTTTAATTATGCTTATATACAACATATCTATATATCTATATATATAGGTATAAAAATTGTATTCGTGACGGCATTATATTGGGTATTGCATCTCGCTTACATCTATTGCAAGTATTTATTTATTTTACATAATAACATGCGTTTGATGTATGTAAAACAGACGTAATAGAAAGAAATTGATGAAGCGCGGGAACTTATTGATTATCGCTTGTGCAATTGAATAAAAAAATTTGGAAATTCTGTAAAAAAGTAATCGTGTGGATATCGCTTTTTTTTACTCTTATTACTTTTTCACGTAACGCGAGATAATCGAGTGTAATAGTGAGAGTGAATGAATAACAACCAACAAGCATAATAAAATCTACACACTATTTGCAAAACGAATTCCATTTTTCTATATCCACGTCTAATACTTTTTTTTCACTTATTAAAAAATGTCTAAATAGGACCGATGGTTTCGTAACAATATAACAACTCCACAGAGACTGTCCAATAAATTAGGAGTGATTTCGTAGTCCCCAGGTCAGGGTTACGAGCAAAGAAGTAATCTTTATCGCTTCAGTTATACATACATATGTATACCCCCCCCACACATATATATATACTTTTTAAAGGTTTTTTTTTTAATTTTTCAATATTTTATACATTTATTTTACAGTTAATTTATGTTCTGTCCTCATCATGACCGGATGCAATCCTTTTTTCAACGTTATTATAATTAATATTCTGGTCGCCTCTGTTGATAGAAGTAAAAAAAATTTGCCCATTCAATATGGATTTATCGATGATTATATAGATAGCATTATTACAAGTGACTGTTCAATCGTATGTGAATAACCGGCCTGGTGTCAAAATAGAAACGTCATTTGAGACGAAACAATCAAAAACGAAATTAGAACACTTAAAAATCCAATAATAAATTTGAACAGCTTGAAAATAAATATTTTTGTTATTGAATAATTTATTGGTTGGGGAGCTGACACAGTGTGGTTAATGGGCCCAGCCTGAGAATTGTGTTGAACGAAACTCCAGTCGCCTGAAATTTCGTTAACAGTATACATAAATATATATACATATATTGTTACTAGAATAGCCATATGTTGTATGAACGCGGTATAAGTTCAAGAAGCCACCCGTCGTCCCGTGGGTACAATTGGTGACAATAAAATACGGTCGTACGTGCTGTGGTTGAACAGTGATGAGATTTATTGATGAAATGTTGAAACGCAGGGGCCATTACCGTTGTATTGCTTGAGACACGCGTGCAGCGACTAGTATGAAAACGAAAATAATAATTATTTACCATGGAAAAAAATGTGAAACTGTGTGTGAAGAGTCTCGAGTGTTGAATACCTACATTTGTGCGGGACTCATCGAAAACCGGATACATTATGATGTTCAACCCATGAGAGAATAGGCGCAAAGGCAAAGGAGAAAATACAAGGAAACAATAAAGTTCCATTTGCTAAAATTTCTCTATACTTCTTCCTCTTTATTTATGTATTTTTTTGATTTTTTTTTTTTTTTATCACTTTGATTGTGATAGTTATGTATGTCGTTAGTTTGTGAGCTATATATGCATACCGATAATCATTAGACGTGTCCAACAGATAAGAGATACATTGGAAGGAAGAAATAAATTTAGTCTGATAGCCCCCTCTCCTCTTTTCTTTCACTCTCACTGACAACTACACTCGCACACACTCACCACGTTTTTCTCTCCCACTTTCTAATCCGGTTATATACACTCAAAAATATGTATACCCAACATGTTGTATTATATCAGTGGCATCACCTACTTCTGTCTTCGTCATTATAATTGCGGAAAAGGAAAACAAACAGGAGCAGCCATGGGGTACGGGAGAGAAATACAAGCATGAGCACATGTAAACGCACATTTATTCACAGATAAATTCAAAAATAGAATATATATTTTTATTCATTAATTCCATTCTCATAATGAATTTCAAGAGTTCATGGAGAGAAATTAGTGATATAATTATTATTTGGAATTTCAACATTTCATAAATACATATTACACGATTGTGAAAAAAATTATCGACAATTATCATCTTTCTTTTCAATAAAAAATTGAAGCTAACCAATAATTCAGATGCTAAAGAATTTTGGCTAATAACTAATGGAAAGCACGAGAAAATCAACAACAAATGGCATTAAAAGTTTCTCAAAATATTTGAGACTTCTCCTCGAATCAAACCGGAGTGACATCACTAAACATTTTCGTTTGATAAAAAGGATTGGGCTAATTTATGCATTCATTGCTCTGAAAATAGATGAACTTCGTACTTTACTTCTTTTCTAATTTATTCACATTGGGATTTGTGAAAAATTACATAGGTAACACAAGAAGACGTAGTAGGAGCGTTAGTGAGATGAATATTCCATCATTTTATCATCTGAACTATTAATCGGAGAAAAATTGTTGAGATAATTAACTGATGAAGGGAAGTATACAATAATTGGAACATCGGATCGATGGATGTCGGATTGAATATCGGATTGATAGTGATAGAATATCTTTGAGGATCTCATAATTTTATAACTTTTTCATTATTATTATTTAATATCTTTCATTGCGTGAACTTTTGTAATTATAGTCTTATCCTTCCACCCTCTCTACGATTTCAAAATAGCCTTGCATATAACAACTTTGATATTCTCGACAGACAGAAATTCTTTAAAAATACCGAATTGGACTCTTAATGGATTTAATGATTTAAATTAAATCAGTATTGGTATTCATCGAAATTGCAATCATCTGAAGTTTCATTTAATAATATAATATAAATTATTAATTAGACACATTATGAAAAATGATATATATTTATTTATATTTATGCATGCAATTGGAAAAACAATTATTAGATTAGATAAGGTTCGGAGCAAATGTTTGCTATACATGAAAAATTGTGGGTGCGGGAGTAGTTGATGTTCATGATATTATAGTAGAGAGTCGGATAAAAGAAGAGAAAAAAAAAAAAATGAATGGAAAAAATAAAAAAGTATAGGAAAAAAACTTTAGACGACATTTGAGAGTGCGTGACAGAGAAAAAGTAATGTGAAACGAGGACATCATAATACTATGAATGAGTTAGTTAATAACAACCAGTTATAATGAACTTACGTGGAAGTCGAATTGAACGATTTCCGAGATGGCGAGGGGGAGTAAGTAAAGCGCTTAGTAAAAGAAATAAAATGGCTTAGTCATCGACCACATATATATATTCGCGGTGCACACGACAGTATCTACAGTCGTGTTGACCTTCAGATCGCATTTATAATATGAAAAAGAGTGAAAACAGTGAATATGTCCCTATTCATATGGCATTTGATGTTGGTGTACATTCAATTTGCTCAATCACAATTAGGCATTCAATCCAATAAGTTTATTCATGACTTTCACTGATGAAATGGTCACGCGCCATCAGTCCTTGAGATGAAATGAAAATAATTCTCGCGACATTAACTGAGGCAATTGGAAGCGGGTATTTACTCTGTGGTGAATCATCCTGCCCTACCTGAAGATATTACCAAGTATGCGTTGTCAGCTTCGACGAACGCATCTACTCACGATACGATAAAAATCCGCTGGCCTACCGGCCGTCGTCCACCCGCTGGAATTCCTACATTACTTCCACGACACTCTCTTCTATAATCAACACAATCATTATCGCCATTAGAGAAATTAACTTTGAAGCACAATGTTTCTTAGTAATACAACAAGTATTTGGCACTTGTTACCAAACATACGATTCGTTACTCAATTTTTTCATTGCAAATGATAATTTCCGTGTACGATACACATGATTTCTCTTCACAATTGACAATTATCGAAAATGATAATGTGGCTGATGATAAATGTGTCAATTGTACGAATCGCGCGCGTCTCTACAGCAATGTCCCCGGTTCATCAACAGCTCTTCCATGAAAAACATCATACACATGTGTATATATATATATATATATATGTTTATTGAATGATATGATAATATAAGAGCGAGAGCAATGGATCGGAGCAGCGATTAACTCAACTGGATTGATGACTAACTGGCACGGTAAAGTGGTCCATGATAATCAAATAGGTAGCGATAATACATACCTACAAAGCTGATATTACAATCGTCAATTGTCCGAACATTTTCCACAATCAAGTACATAATTTTTGCATAATAATTTCCTAATTACTTATCAGCAATCACATAATTATGCCATTTTATTTTATGATCAAATCATTCACGGTGTATTATCAAATAATATTGCCTCGAAATTCATTATATTGTGAAGAGGTTTGAAGTGTATGGATGACCTGGTCACGCCGACTTCACATTATTCGTCGATCGATAATATCTCAGAAAATTGTATGAAATCATCCTAATACTTTTGATATCTCTGTGTGTAGTTGCACGTAACCTCATTCCTAGATTCTCTATATGCTGCTTCTTCAAATTGAATTATTAATCGTTGCTTTACCTCGTTGCTAATTCATTCAATTTTCTCACTATCTCCGATCCCTCTTTACTATTCACTTCTCCCCTTCACTTAATTCGATCTGTTTATTTTATTAGTTCGTAGAGAAGCAAAATCTTTCTAAGAAAGTAAAATAAAACGGTTCGATACGTTGTATGGTATTTCACTTAGTCAAGAAAACCCGTGATATATCAATCATTTATTACTTGTCTCTATTAGATAAATGATGGGAAAACCCGAAATTAAAAAAGACTTGCATAATGCTTGACGCGATAAAATCATTTTTCTGTGTTTTCTCACTGACTAATGCATAGAAAATGTCATGATTTCCGTTCTTTGCTGAAAATTTGTCTGGTATTTTGATATGGCCGATAATTCAATACAAACAACAGGAGAAACAATATAAGGAAAAAAAAAGATGAATAAACAATATATATATATATATCCATGTACATGTATATATGTATGTATGTATGTATGTATGTATGTATGTATGTATGTATGTATGTATGTATGTATGTATGTATGTATGTATGTATGGATACATACACACATACATGTGTATACTTAGGGGGTGGAGTTGATGAATGAAAATAATGTGGGTTGAGCTGAATATATATCGAGTAGGTTTTGCACGATAATTTTGAACTTTCCTTGAATGACGAGTTCCAGAAAGTTAGTGACTCAATATAACACCACTAGGCATCCCCTGATGAGTAATACATATGGTGCAATGTTGTGTTGTGCAACTAACTGCTGTAATTCCTTGATACTTTGAAAAAAAGTTGTAATTTATGTGGTTGAGTATTACCCGAATCCATTTGAAGGTCTCAATGGATATCAGAGGGTGCAAAATAAGAATTATCTACATTACTCATATTTTTGTTACTCGTAGAGCAGTGGAGAAAGAAGTGAAGAGGGTGAGGCGGAGGGTGAGGGTGAGAGTGAGTGTGAGAACGAGAGTGAGAGAAAGAGAGAAAGAGAGAGAGAGAGAGAGAGAGAGAGAGAGAGAGAGAGAGAGAGAGAGAGAGAGAGAGAGAGAGAGAGAGAGAGAGAGAGAGAGAGAGAGAGAGAGTTGACGGCGGGGGCAGAGAGTATGCCTCGTGCTTCGACTCACGCAGCATGAGCGGGAACGAGAGCGAAGCGGGAGCCGACGACGTATTATATAGACTGGCGAACATACATGCCCGCAAACAGTCGACACACGGCAGTCAAAGAAGACGTCAAAAGGCAAAAGACATTCTAAGGAATTAAACTGATATTAACATTGGGAGAGAGAGAAGAGATTTTATACTGGAGAATAAAAATATGAATAGTGTTACCATGAGTGATTGAAGTGTTTCCATCGAGATGTCGTTTTATCGAATAATTACTCGGTATAATAACAATTCATTGAGATACTTGCCGAGAATTGCGCGCGCATTTGCCGCGTATTTTCAAATGTGAGTGAGATCCAGACAACCCCGTCTGTTTTCTTGCTTTTTTCCTCTTTGCTTAAATTGCGATAGTGAACGAGTTTTTGACAGAATTGTTTTTTCTCACTCTCTCTCTCTCCCTCTCACTCGCTATTGCGCTCTCACCAATAAATCGAAAACATAACATATTACAGTGTAGTATAAAGCCAAATGTGCCGTACAACTTAATAAACCAGCGATATTACTCACGATGTTACATAAGAGTGTTGAATGAAGTGATATGTTAATGGTGTCAGACTTCAGTACTGAGTTTCCACTACATATTTGTGCTTCCATTCATTTATTTATTTATTTATTTATTTATCTATTTATTTATTTATTTCATTTATTTATTTATATGTGGTTGTTGATGATGATGATGGAAATTTTCCGGCCACATAAAAATCCCGTTGAAATAAAGTGATGTATGGTGGTGGTACAGTGCGCGTCATTGGATAGAAGAAATTACACATTCATCATTGAGGTATATACTATATATTCATATGAACCAGAAAAGCTTTAGAACGAAAAGAATTGTGCGAAACAAAACGATAAAATAAGAGGTGAAAATAAAAAGATAAACAAACAAGAACAGACAAAACAGAAAAAAAAAGGCCAGAAAAGATTTTTACCGGGCGACTGAAACTCGCCTTGAGTTTGCGTCTGCTGGCTATGGGCGAGCATCCAACTGTAATCTCGGCGAGTAATCGAGACATCAACGTAGACATTGAGGTGACACGTGAGAGCATCTCAAGTACCAACAAGCAACATCAGCTATTGCCATCTAGACCACTACTGCAACATTCTCCACGATCATCTTCACACAGTATTCTAGTAGTACTTGTACTACCGTTGCTAGGATTTACCCACCATACATCGAACAGACCCTCAACTCTTGTTGCTAGCTACGTCCTCATTAGTCTCCTCATCGTTGGTCTCTTCAGGCTGACTTTGGCGGTGCCCACGAGAATGCAGCAACAGCAGCACCAAAACAATCATCACAATCACCACCACCAACACCATCATCAGTCACATCGTCATCAGCATCATCGAGTTGAGACTCTTGAAAGTCGTGATGGGGGGCACAACAATGCGCTATTGCATGATGATGACGAGCTTGAAACCATAAGAAGAAGCATCGTGGAGGGTCTCGGTCTCGAGAGGATACCTGATCCTTCAAAGGTATTTCTCACCCACCTTGTTTCACCGCTCCTTTTCCCTATACTTTTTTTTTCTATTTTCTGTTCATTTATTTGCTTACAGCAACGACATTATTATTTATCTCCAAACAAATAACCTATGATAGTGAAAATTATACATGGAGATATAGGCTCGTTTCCGTCATTTTTCTCATCAATCAAATTAATATATACTCATATTTTTATCTTTCTATGAGTGTGGTTCAATAATTTTTATATTATAAAACCATAGGATTTAATTTTATCTCTGTCGCTTGCTATGTATACGGATGGAAATAGAAAATTGCTCGTATTATAGCCAACGGTGATGATGAAAAGAGTTACAAACAGATCTTCTAAATTGGGATGATGAGAATTTCGTCGCGGAATGGGGAAAAGTAGTTGAAGAGTGACGCAATCGGGGAAAGTGGAAGAGAGAGACGCATATATTTTGAATGTAGCATTGACCTCGGACATGCACCTATATGCCCAACACAGAAGAAGTCCTTGAGACTTTGTTTACATCTAATGCCCATATGTAACATTTATTTCGAATCCTCAGACACTCATAGAGATATATGAATGGAAAAAATCGTCAAACATCAGACTGAACAGATGTGAAACTACCAAAAAATGGATGCAAAATATCAATCAAATTGCATATGATTGACCGATGTTCTACTGGTAACGTGTTTGTTCTAAAAAACGATTGGATGCCTCACGATTGTAGTAATAAATGAAAGAATCATCATATTGATTGGACATAATCGTAGGATTTCTTGAAAGATTTTCTATGTTGCTGTATATTTGCAACCGATAATTCTAGACATTGTAGAAATATGTATTCAGTAGTTGATGAAATATATGATTCCATTATTTTTATAGAGTCGATGATTTCTCATTATGAATCACCTATATCAAAAGACGGCTAAAGATTCATGAATCTTATCTATTTATGAGCGAATGTACGAAACAGTAACGTATCATGAATTGTGATTTTAATTGAAATTTTGAAAATATTTGGATACAATATCAAAATAATGCACAAGAATGAATACAAATATTCGAAGATTTTTAGACAAATTTTTTTTTTATGTTTCATATACGGTCATTTTTGTCCATTGTTTCACTGCGGCAAATGAAAGAAAAGAGATTATGACTCACTCGAGCCAGCACAGTCTGCGGACCACCACCGGTGCTTCACCTTTATGATTCTCGCGTAGCGGGCTCATTCCCTCGAGCAAAGACTCTGTATTTTTTGCGTATCTTTTCCTTTTTTTTCCTCTTTTTTTTCTTTCTGTTTTTTTTATTTTTAATTTTTTCCCCTCTCTTTGTCTCTCTTGTGTCTCCGTATGTTTCTCTACATATACATCATGTATATGGATACACATAGAAAGTTAAGTGACCCACCGAATTTCGCCATTAAAATATATGTGCCCGCTGCCATGATTTTAGCTCTGTTAGAATAAAGAACCCGCCCATCGTTTCCGCACACTTACCTTGTACGCAGACACATATGAATGCCATCATGCTCACAAGTTTATTTGCCTTGAGGCAACCTCTATGGGGATTGGTCGGCGTAATAAATCCCTCAGAAAACATATTTCTAAATCTCAATATGAATTGAAGATCTTTGATTAACAATTAGGTAGAAGATTATTCATTTTTTCTTCACTTCCATATAATGTGAATAGCAATAAGCGTATTCTCAAGTCATTCTGTGATCTACGATAAATTTGGATAGTATCAGTATATGCCCAGGATAATGCAATTGCAATCGTTTGTTCGGATATGGGAAGAAAAGCAACAATGAGGACAGAATCAGTTAAGAGGGATGAGTTCAATCGTTGAATTGTTCCCATATAAATCAGTGGAAATTCGCTCAAACGATTATAGGTTTCTTTTAGTTTACTCTCATTTCAGTCGGGTCAACGTCAGAGCGCCATAATATCTCAATGCCTCAATATAAACAGCCCCCCCC
>JAPYZF010000833.1:0-13747 GCA_030523045.1 Meteorus cinctellus
TTTTGTGCAACTCATAGTTTAAAAGATATGGCGGAAAAACCGTTTCCGCCCTTTTTTCAATATGGCGGCCGTACTGCAAGGGCTCATACCTCACAAACTTGTATTTAAGGTTTTTATGACCCCCCCTAAACATCTGAAAAAAAAAATTGCGTGCTCTAAGAAATGTAAAAAAACGCCTCTAAATTGTAACATTTCAATGGACTAGAAAGCTTTCATGAAACGTGGGTATTATCATAATAATGGGCAAACCCATCATCTGTACATCGTCTGGATGCTCCTTTTCTCCCACCTCTCCCGCGTTCTGAGCACTCCCAGTAGTCTATTCGCGAGACTGCGCATATCCAGGTGAGTCATTGGCATCATCACTCGCGAGTTCGAAATGAAGATAATTTCATTGAGAATGAAAAAGAAATTTGAGATATAATACTTGAATATACATTTCTAGATCATCTCGAGAATCGGTTGATTGACAAAATTGAACGGAAATTATTCTATCCTCAAGGTTTTTTGATCATCTGATTTCATCCATTTAACAATTCTAAATGTCACTATTCATAAAAAAATGTACAGAAAAGGAAAAGACAGTCATTTGACTAAACGGGTATTCTTTAAAAGACGGTATTAGCTCTATCACCTGATACAACATTATTAAAATTTTGGAAGATCTACACGGGAAAGTATCCTCAAAAAAAAAAAAAAAAAAAAAAAAACAATGAAAATAATAATCAAGAATTGTGAACTATGAGAATCAACACCCAGTCATTGCAGTGCTTCTTTTATTCGTGAGTGATCATTCGGGTAAAATATACGTATCTATGGTTTTCGAATATCACACCTTTTCTGTTAGAATGTTTGCGGTTTTTTTTGCATTTTCGAAATACATATACATCTCATCTCATCTTACCAGCAATTCCCAGTCTTCGTTGTTGACTAAAACTAGGATCCCAGACCGTCTGTAACATAAGATCGTATATAATATCAAATAATGTGGAAGCAAAATATTGGAATTTGTTTAAGCTGGTTCAGATTCAAGTTGATCAATAGCCTCCAATATTGCGTTCAGACATGAACACGTAATTAATTATTTCAAATAATGCTCTCAAAAAAGACGGTTTGCTAGCAAAATTTTATTTAGGTTTTCATCATAGTACTTTTATTCATGTTCTTCTAGATTTTGTTCGTAATAAATTCCTATAGTAACCCAGTTTCATAGTAATTCCAATAGTCCCCCTTTTATATTTAGGTAGTCACAGTTTCAGCGATGGGTTTCGTATCGCCAGAACGAATGAAATAATCTCACTTCATCGCCATCGAGGATATTCCACTGGATCCCTAAATCGATAGCCGGTCTTAATATTGCGGCACTCGGTAAAGTATCCCAGAAGGATGTCATGACAACACCTCTCACAATTGATAATTCATGAAATTTCAGATTGATTTCTTCGATTCCCAACATTTATAACACCCAGACTTGCCGCAAGATTACATCGAAACAGAAATACGGCAACTAATCAGCAATCGCCTGATGAAATATTTCTTGGATATGGTTGATAATCATGATTTTCTAGGCACTTCAATCAATTCTGCAACTTAATTTGAGTATACGATAACAGCCATAGCGATTCCATGCCTTGCTGTACGAGCCCGGGAATTCTATGATCCTATTCTTCCCATCAACATCATTCTCAATGGCGTTCGATTCTCATCAGTTTTGGAGATTCATGGATCCATTGAGACAATAATTGCTGTCAGCTTATTAGTGGCAATGATGAGTACGGGTATTAATGTTGCCATGTTACAATTCTATTTTCATTACAAATCAATTAATTTAATACTGAAATTCCAACTCACACAGTGTCACCTTGGAGAAAGAACTCTTCTCTTTCTTGCAGGAGATTGTCACGTATCCAAAAGAAGAGTTTTTTTAGTGTCCCTAAAAGAAAATTTGTATGAATAAAAGCACCATTTTCTCAGGAAAAAATTGAGAGCTGTGTTTGTGTGACCCGGTCACATTCAAAGTCATTGAACTATATAATTGTGAAATAAAAATGAAATTACTCTGTACTGATTGTACAATCACGTGAGAGAAGAATTCTATCACATCAAGTCAATATGAAACCGAATATCTAAATTACAGTACAATCGGTAGAAAAAGGCACGTAATCATTTACAGTAGCTCTGAAATAACTCGATAATCATGTAGGAATCACGAATCTGTGAATGGACGATTCGACGCGTTATATTCTACTAGATTAATTTTTATCTTTTCCAAGCTTAGCTATTAAGTGCTGGTACTTGCCATGAAGCAATTATAATTGAAAAAGAATCTATAGTACTAGTGTCTCGGGTTGATGGTTGTTAAAAACTATTCAATGTCCTAAGTTCCTCTACCGTCCGTTTCATCCTCAATTTTTTTTTTTTTTTTTTTATGAAAAAGAAATTATCACAATTCTGATTTATTGATGATTTAATCATCATTTTTAATGATTTTTATTAATTGATGCAGTTTCCGATGAGGTATATCTTCGAATCGCTCCTTCCAATCTAGGACTGGTCAGAATATAAAAAGAAACGAGAAATGAGAAATGTTCTCTCGATAAATCTACTTTAAATATATCCGTGGAAATTTGAGAGAATCACTCGACCATATTAATTTCAAGAGATAGGCCATTGCTCAAATCAATTGATCATGACCCGCTATGTATAAGAATATGTCAGACAGATGAACTCATTAAACAAATTGAAATCAGATGCAAATTTACTGGTATCATCCCATACAACCCCACTAGATGTAGTTCGACCAAGTCATACCAAATTATTTCTCTACATGATAAGGTCTACATCAGAAAAATTCAACTTACATTTTTCTTTGCTCGAGAATTTCACCTGGTGCCGCTTTACTTTGTTGAATAAAAGCTCAGCTCCGCCTCTGATGAAAGTTAATTCAAGACACATGGCCTATTGAGTAATCAAATATTCCACATGCTGTTTAGAAAAATTCGGATCATGAGGGACTTACCGAAATTCAATCGTGAGTGGAAGTTCTGTGTGTATATCCATTTCCAGACTTGGATGATATCTATTTTCTGCTCAATGTGAGTTATTTTTGGGGATGAACCATACCGCTATTCATCAATAAAATACTCACTTCTACCTGCAATAAAATTTATTTCGATTACTAGATTGAATTGCCGGTAAAAACATTACAGATTTGAGGTTAGATGTATCCAAAAATTCATCAGTTCATTTCAAAAATTCATTATAGTTCTATTCGTTTGAGCAACATCTGAGACATCGTATATGCATCTTAGATAATATTTCCATTACATGTGAATTGTTTTTTAAGTTATTTTTCCATCACCTGAACTTCGGAGTCAACCACATCAAAATATGGTGACTGAATTCACATTGCTGATATAACAGTAAGATAGCGACCAAAGTTACCTACCGAGATTCGCAAATGGAGCCCAGAAAATACGACGAAGTCGAGGGAATATTTCAAATGCAGAGTTTAATTTGGAGCGCAATTGTATGATTTTTACAGTGATAAATAATGATAAATTTATGTATAATATGATGGAATTGAATAAAGGACGGAAATATTCAGAAAAGTGAAATGTTTTCTACCTAATTCGGAGAAAAATATTCTGTAGAAAGTTTTCATTTATTAATACAAATAAACCAACCGAATTCACAAAAATATTGACTTTATTCATTAACCCCTAGCTCTCTCTTTCTCTCTCTTTTGCATCATCCTATTCAATACGGCGTACATATACATTACCGAGAAATTCTTATGACAATTACAATCTAGACAATTGAATTGATAAAATTGGAAAACTGGAGTGTTTCGTTCTTATGCAGCTTTCAATGATTCTACATCTCCATCGATATTATTAAGGTCGATGTCACTACTACCGTATTTTCTTTTGCGCAGTTATGCGGTACAAGTAATATAAGCTATCGAATTTCAATCCTCTCTAATTACGTTATTGGATTCAAAGAATCGAAATAAGCTGAAAAGCCATACTGATATCCAACATATGTTTGTATACAAAAATGAAAGATTATCAGCTCAAAATTTTGTCATAAAATGCCTCTACGGCTCACAATTTGGTACGTATGTAAATCATGTAATTCAAAAATCCATGACCTTATTAATTCAATGATAATAATGGTAATAATAATGAAAATAAAGAATAGATTATTATTATAAGATTAAAGTAGAGCGAAATGAATGATCACACGAAGAGATTGGAAATGTGCGTCTAAATGCCTACAGATATAGCCCCAATAATACAAAATTCCATTTATTTCATTACTCATTCTAACAATCCAAAAGTAGAACTTTTGAACGAAAAAACGTAATAATGTGAAAACTACCTCACAAGTTACAATCAGTGTGCCACTGAATTTGGATACAATTATTTTCAATGGAATCCAGTTTTTATTCAATTATGCAATATAGGGCATGGAATTTCGATTACTACTGATATTTATTTTTTCCACTCATATTCCTTTTCAATCTCAATCATAATCATGTGAAGCTTCACGTTTATTTATCAAGCTATCCCGTTCTTCTTCATCAAGGATAATTTCTGTTGTTGACCTTGTATTTTTTTTAGCTTTTGCGACTTTTCCAAGTCCGTCCGTGAATCCACTCGCACCAGAGACACTAGAAAAAAGACTGCAGTCATAACATTAGAATATGGAAGCGCACGATTTGGCCAAAAAAATATGGGTCAATAATAGTTCAATATTCAAGTTCATAAACGATCCGGAATAAGACCATCAGGGCTAAGAAAATAATAGCTGGTGTGGTTGTTATTATCTAAACCATTTATGTAGACGAGATGTCACTTGAATCGGAACATTCGTGAAAAAAATGTTATTGAGCTCTTGAAGTTCGGTTGGATGGCAACCAGTGAATTATTGGAGTTCAGTTTTATTTTTCACGAGACATATGCCTACAGATCGATCGTGGAGAATGGAAAAACCTGATGTGGATTTGGGTTGCCTACCCAAAAGTATTGATATTTTCAATATTTAGAACATTGCGGAGTTTTTGTATGTACGCGTATAAAAATCGAATTCGAAAATCG
Organism: Meteorus cinctellus; assembly: GCA_030523045.1. Taxonomy (NCBI): domain Eukaryota; kingdom Metazoa; phylum Arthropoda; class Insecta; order Hymenoptera; family Braconidae; genus Meteorus; species Meteorus cinctellus. The sequence continues at coordinate 5,103 of JAPYZF010000833.1, forward strand.
ATTTTACCTACACCAAATTAGGCCTACTGGGATTACCAATTATTACGACTCATAACGTTTGGATTAATTTCGTCAGTTCAAATTGGGTCTTCATAATTGGACTATTTATTCCATTCGAATAATTAATGGTACAAAAACCCTATTCCGTTTTCGGGTGCCCACGTCAAGATGACTTCGGTCATGTTGAATACTATTTTAAAAGACAAGTTCTGAAATTTTCAACTGTTAATCGTAGCTGTCACTCGAAGAGAAGAAAGAGAAATTGTCGCACTCAATTCTAAGTGCAATTATCTATGAGCATCCGTGAGCAATTCAGAAAATAGAAACAATATGCAAAAGTTAAGGTTATCTCGTATCGAGACAATTGGAAGAAAGAGTAAAATGGAGAAAAATTTCTACGAGTGTGTTGATCTACGGGAGCTTCCTCCCGAGTTATTTATCAAGAATCGTGGTTGATACGTAGATGAATTTCGGAGAAAATATACCGGGATAAACAAAAATATTCAGTTTGACTAAATCTCTTCTCTCTCGTACTTTCTTTCGGGAGTTCTATAGATACTTACACAACATCCATCTCATCATCATCATTGCCACCAACAAATTCATCATTAACTGTAAAATATGGGTTTGCCGATGCTGGTCGAAATTTATATCCAGTGAGAACAAAAAACACATAGGTCGCCATTTCCCGGAACATTTCGTCCAACCACTCATATTGGAATGGTACCGTCATCTATGGCATGAATATCATAAAATCAATAAATTTATGAAGTCAATACCAGAAATAAAAATTAGTTGCAGCATTTACCTTGAGTAAGTACATTATAATCCTAGTAAAATAAATATAGCACACAATCATGATGTAAAAGTGCCTAAACAACTTGAGTTTTTGTAAATTAATAGCAGCTTTTCCATCAGTGTGTGCTGACTCAGAAAGATGCCTGATACTCCATACAACTGGGAAAAGAATAGCTCCACAGCATAATAAATCAACGAGAATGAAGACATCACGCCAAGTTTTATGCTCTACATCACCTTCTTCACTCTCTTCAATAATGATTTCGGCAACATTGGCTAGTACCTGAGAAATATGAAAATAATAATCAATTCCCAGAAATTATAGTGAAAGGTTAGGGCTCTATGAACAATGGAAAAATTCGATGAACCTGCAGTCACAAGAACTCTCCTCAAACCGGAAATGTGATTCACATCATGTTTCGGATGCAGAAATCACATGAAACTATAATTATCAGATGCAGCTTTGATTAGTGCCATCAGTTTCAAAATTGAATTCGAAGAATGCAATCAATCTGAAATTGACGGCTCACCAAAAATTGATGGAATTCGCAGTTTTTTTTCGGTTTTCAAAGTACCTCAACCCCATGGGTGAAATTCCTATCTAAACACTCTAGAGGAAGGTAATTTCAAACAATTTTAGCGAAGGAAAGCACGGACGAAAAGTTTCATATGATTTCCTGCATCAGTTCAAAATTCTATTATAGTTTTTTTCATTAACGTTATTTATTAACAAACATCCCGAAATGTGTGGTCATCTAATTGAGAATTCGATCGCATAAGCATTGCAAAAAGCAGATTTCGGACTTTGAGTTACTTAGTCTTGAATATTTCATGAACATTAGGGAGCCGATGAAATTCATCAGCCCTATTATTATTAAAGAACTACCAGTAATCGTTATTTGTCGAAGTATCTATATCTAAAATGTTGACAATATAAAACTTATGTGGCGTCAATATTACCTGAAGGGGTATGACAATCATGAACAATTTCTTGTCTCTATCGGCGAGTATATGTTTTATGAAATCCCATCCGGTGCCGATAAGTACAATCGTGATGAATAATACAGCTCCTTTCAATAAGTGAGTTATGTAATACAAAATTGCCCATGCAGCAACATGTTCGCCTTTGGTTTGAATAAAATGATAATTTATTCCATGGAAAAGTAGGGAGAACGATTTCAAGAATACCAATACAGCCATCAAATAATGGATTTTAAATACTGGATTTCTATGAGACGGCGTAAAAATAGAAATTTAGATCAATTTCGGTGCACCTTTTCATCAAAAGAATTAAAACTATTTCATCACCCTCACAGATCATTCTCAGTCGCGATCGTTTAGAATTCGCCCTCTAAAGTTTGGGTATGAAACTTTGATTATTCGATTTCTACATTTTATTCCTCAAGGTGCGCGGTTACACACTGGATCATGCTATACTAACGGAAAATAGTCAGATAGTCTCAAAGGAATCTTCAGACGATGATAATAGGGTTGGTTGCAATCTCGAAACCGACAAGAATGATCTACGAGCATGAAGAAATTTAATTCGATACTAACTTGCTTTTTTTTAGTATCAACACCCAGAAACAACCGGAGAGGAAAAAAAGGAGCGCCATCATGAAGTACAATTCTGGCAACGGCATTTCACCAGCGCTGAGATAATTACCATTATTGTCTTCGGAAATTTGCATCTGGAAATCATTTCAAGATGTTGCCTTAAACGAATTCATCATAATTCACATAGTGACAAATAGCAAATTCGAACAATTTACGTACAGTAAAATTTATATATCTACGAGTTTCGTAGTTGTAATTGGGGCAGCTATGAAAGAAAAAATTATACAAGCCCTCTTCATCGTCGTTCATCACGTACATTGCGAAACTGGCATTAACATATTTTTCACCGTCAATAGTTTCTATTGTGATAGGAAGTTTGTCATGTGAACATGGAGCAGTTTTCGTGCGATCCACATTTCTTTCCACTTTATCTGAAAGAAAATGTCATTTGTCCTTTTTTCAATTCTTCTATAAGAAGAAGTGTAGTGTAGGTGATATGGTTGGAAACCTATTATTCACAACCTACAATCTCCACGATATCTAAGTTCATTTTCGGAATCCACACAGCTTAAAAATTGGATTTGAAGAAAAAAAACGATGGAAAGAGTAACCCGATACGAGATTCTCATCATCGAATACAAACTCGAACTTGAAATGATTGGAGTGGTGAAATACGGATACAAAAACGGAAGACCGTATGAACTCACTCTTTCTCGGTGTTGCACGAAGAGGAATCCATACATACATAGTACGGTCAATGTAATTTCGGAAAATCACACACGAAAAAATATCAATGGATCAAATTATTCTCATGTGCAACAAAAAATTCATCAATTCACATCTAAAAGCAAGAGATGTGACTATAATTATTCGTTTTATTATTACTATGAATACTTGATGACGAATTCGTTCTTCTCCCAATATCTAACCTTCGAATGGCATACTGGGAATGGGCTACTCAGGGTAGCTCCAGGGTTATCTATGTGACCAACTTTGATCAGATGAATCCCCATTTTTCATCGTGCGGCGTTTCGAAGAGAAGAGCAATTCATTTGTTCGGAATCGTTTCTACTGGAGATTACCGCCGGGTAATAAACATCTCTGTTAATTTTTTGAGAACAGCAAGGCGCCGGAATTTTGTGAGTACTTATTCTTGTGGTGCGTTTGTGTACTATGAATGATTTCATTTGGAACTATACCGCAGATAGATTATACTCTAAATATGGAAGAGAAAAAATGAGGAGTGTAATTTTTTAAGAAAATCTTTGGGTTTGAAACTCACTTTTGAAGTTACATATCCCTGGATCTATTCATCACGGAATATATGTAATTTTGAGCAGATTTTTTAACACTCATATAATCTGTTGTGTAAACTCTACTTCCTCCGAAAATATCTCAAAAATACCTGAGGAGTACGTTAAATATCCTGCTTTCATCTTTTTGATCCTAACAACATTTTCGAAATACATTTTAATTTTTTCATTCATCGTGTTCTGCTCCTTGATACTATTCATGACCTGTGTCAAAATTGGAACATCATCACACGGGAAATGTTTTTTTGGAATTTTTTTTGTTCGAGTTTACAAATACCAGGATTTATTTTCACTTCCACTCCTCTTATTTATGCTATTTCTGGTTACCTCCATAGACCTTATAGATACGCGAATAGCACTTCAAGTTATTCATAAAATTTCATTGAAGTTAGCATGAATAACATTTAACTGTAGGATTTATTCCGCATTTCTATGACCATGAGAATTATCGGGGCGACTGTAATACGGTTCCGAATGTCAACATTATATTTAGGTGATGAACGCCAACATTATGGCTGGATGTGACTACCTGTTACCTGGCTGAACACACCCCTACTTTCACTCATGTTCTATATCTGAATATGACATAATCCCGGAAAAAGGTGCAGAAAAATGCGTCAATGTTCATTTTCAGAAGTTCACGCATTACATTCATAAATAGTGTCATCACGAATTATGAAAGAGCACAACATTGCCACGTTCCTGCTCTCTTATTGCTATTATTATCATCATTCATCATTCTCACAAAGTCAACCACTAGTGCCGTGTTAAACTGATTTAATGCATTTTGTTCTGATGTTCGAAGAGATAGACGAAATTCTCGAGGCTCGTATTTGTGAGGAATCGCGTCAATTGACTTGATTTCTTTCGAATCACCAAAATTTTTGTGCTAAATACGATTCCAAATATTGAGGTTATTGTACAATCTTACATTCTATCGAACTTAAAATTTTCAGGAAATTAAAGAAATTCTATTTTACTTAGTGACTCACCATTAGTGGCCAATTCACGTTTTGCTCGTTTGAACAAAACTGCATCGGTCAATGTATGTACATACTCCCTTTTACGCCTAGAACTGGGCATCTGTCGTGTGTCATTGTAAATATGCAATGATTTTACATTGCGACTACAGTTTACTTTCAGTCTGTAAAAATATATTCAAATTACTACGACTCAAATTACCATGTTCCGTACAAAAATAAGTTATAGTCGTATTTTGGTAGCATTATTTTCGGATAGAATGATGAACAAGAATACTAACAGGATGGAAGAATTGGGGTCAAAATTATACTATTCTATGACTGCAATTCTGTACTAAGTTTAGTTTTTACGAGTACAATTGGAATTATGATCTTTTAATTCAAACCATGAAGTTCTATCGCTAACCGACGAACCCTGGAAGAAAGATACATCTGTAGGACAATACCTCAGATTGTGACACTGAGACATCGAATAAGAAATCGGAGCATCTGAAAAAAATGTCTAGAATCAATACTTACTCACGATTTATCAAATCCATGATAAAGTAAATTACTGCGCTGTCATCTTTTGGTTCAAGATCGAATTTAGGGTTTGTCATTCCATCAAGTAAACATTTTTCTTGATGACTGTCTAGATAAGGATTCATTGCATCACTTCTTGTCCTGTCCAAACTAAATCCATACTGAAAATGAAGACAGCAAACAGTCAGGCAATATAATATAATCGCAAGAGGAGTATTATGCTGGAGATGCACATGCAGCTCAATTAGGCCGTCGAATTTCTTCATCGATTTTTCAACGTTTCCAATGTAAAAAAAAACTTGTGTATTCTCGTTTTGTCGATTGATGCGTCCATTATCATTGACACTGATGAAAAACCAACAAACTATGGTAATAAATACCATCATTCAAACAGTTCTGTATATCACAAAACTGGAAGATTTTTTAACTATTGGATCACAAATGCGGGATTTTAGTGCGTGAAAAAAAAAAAACTAAATCCATCTCGATCGTTTTTTCTATCGAATGTAGCATCAAGCCTTCTGCATTTCCAGCCCACGAGGAAGATGGTACAAAGAGCGTCATAACTATTTTTGGTACTCTCAAACAGCTGACATTGAAAGTTAAAATAGAAAAATATCAGAATTTATTATTAACATAAAATTGTTCTCCTATACAGTAGAAGACTCTATGATGTGACATTAAAATAATGGAAGATTTTTAATCTAATTTGACTATGATCCATATTCGAAATAGAATAAAACTCCCCCTCCATATGCTTTGGAGACATTCACTCGGTTTCCAAGCATCAAATTATTATTGCAAGGCGCCATGCCTGTATGAACGTCGAGGCAATTTAACGATCAAACAAAAGAATGTACCTCTGTTTTTTCGTTCTTTTGTTGAGTCGATAAAAAATGTCAGGTGACCTGAACATAACCAAATTGAATTGAACCTTTCCATTGGGTATACCAGAAACATGATTGGACGAAGGTTTTACTGGTTTTTTCTCCCCAAGAAAAATGAATGAATAAAAGTCATTAATTGTTGATTTACCACATCATGCTCACTGAATGGTTTAACCTTGAAATTCGTAAGATTCACTGATAATATTCCGCCCTTATAAAATCCAAAAGTCGTAAGTGCAATATAACGTCTGGCGTCATTCTGAAAAAGAAAGGAAAAAACGATCAGGAAGCAACTAAGATGTACTCTTAATAAGGAGCACATTCATTCGCGTAAGTATTAATTGATCGAATGTTGGATGTTAAATTGACGAGGTAAATGAAATATTCAAAGGATAAGTTCTTCATTTGGAGTGGTGTTATCGCTTATTCGAACACCCCTTATAATTCAAAGAAACAGATTCCATTACCAAAAATTATTACAGTCATGGAATTATTCAATCGAATAAATTTTATCGGCAAATATTCAATTGAACTGTGGAAACAACGTATGACTCACACGTATCTCGAGCTTGTGAATTCTTGCCCTAGCAATGCTTAAAGTAAACAAAATACAAATCAGAATCACAATGGCCTTCATCCTGTTGTGATATTTTTATTCCACGCTGTAACTACCAATCAATTGATTTTATCTTTTATATTAATTGAGACGAATGATGTTGCAATGAACATTATATACTACACATTATTTCAGAATCGTCGTCATGTACCATATATTGCAAGCTAGAATGTATGTGTAATCTCTTCAAGTGACCAGTGCCGAGTGCGCTCTCTAGATGGCAGATACGTTGTAAATATTGTTGACCACCATGAATTCAACCTTTACCTACGCATATATCAATATTCTTTGAAAATGATAAGACTTCCATAAATACCTTCACGCTTAAATGAATTTTCATTTTTTGTAGTAATATAATGCATGCAGGATGATTAACCATAGCTTAGTTTTCATGTATTTGTTTTCAAATGAAAGGTCTGGTTGAGTAAGCCAATAAATAATTCTTCGAATTGCGATTGTTCTTTCAGATCTGTCATCTTATAAATATGAAAATTGATCAATTAATATATTTTTTTTCGTAAAATTAACAGCTACAAGAGTAATTCATCATCTTCATCTTTCATGTGCTATTTCATGAGGAATGTAAAAAAAATGAATAATTCTGATGAGAGAATAGCATTCAAAACAATTCAATCTATAGTCAAAGCCCAATCAGTAGCATTTGGGAGATTTAAAAGCATCGAAAAATGTTTGATTCCAAATTATTTTGCATACTACTTTTCAGAGAGTCGATCCATACTTCTTTGTGATGGTTTCATCAATACTAATGGTTTGAACCAGACGTTTGTGTTGATGACAAACTATTCATTGTTAATGACTGAAATTCGTGGTTGAAATGATTGAATAAGGGACAGTCTAATCCTTAAGTATTCGCGTAAATTTTTCCGATTCTTGCATAATCGATCGTATTGCTGTTCTCCAGAATAAAGTAGAATGATCGAAAAATATTCGACAGTTTTCGCAACTAAAATCGTTATCGATAACTCTGTATATGGAGGTAAGCTAAAGTTGAACGTAGAGCTCTATGATTTGCATTGTGTTGCTCCAAGGTTCATCATAAATACCAATTTGTTCTCATTTTTCGAATTAAAAAGATGTCATAAAAATGTTTGAATGCTTCGCAAAATATACTTTCATCGAATAACAATATTATGAGACTAATTTCATTGATTTATTGGTCAACTTGTGATATTTTTTCCCACGTCGTACGAAAACTATACAAAGTAATAAGTAGTTACCGAGAAATTATTCACGGTATACTCTTCATTTTTTCGGGCACTCCATTTTTTTTCACTGTGAATTCTTCCCACCATCTAAAATGATTCAAAGTATACTATTAATTTGAAAGAGATTGAGTGTACTAAAGTAATCTATTATTTATTTTTTTATTCTTTGCTCTTACTCTGGCCGCTGGTCGTCGCGGATTTTCCAACCTATTATGACTACGGCGAGAGCCATAACGGGAATCGTGAGCACTCTGGTAGTTGGCATTGCCTTTCTCGATCTACAATTGAAATATTACGTTTTATTATGTAAATATGAAACTTCACGATCTCATTGAAAAAGTATAAAATTCACCGGATTCTTAGTGGTATAATAAAGACTTGAGATGATATATTTCGAAGTTCACAAAGGTTAGTAAATATAATCGAAAATGAATTCGTATATATATATATATCTGTGTGCAGCAAAGGATCTCAAATGTGACATTGAACTATTGATAGCTGTTTTAAGATGGCGACACTTTTGAATTGAAGTTGACTATTGGGATTTGACATTTATGCCACGGCGCCGGGTGGCAGTTTTTGTAAGTAGTCCACCGATGCAAACTTTTCTCACTGTACAGTCACCACCAGTTATGCCTGGGTCGTGATCCACTTTTATCCACTCTACCTATTATTATACTCATGGGAGAGTAAAACACAGCGTGAACATAGGCAGACCTAAGGATAAATGTGCACAGGACGGTTAG
>JAPYZF010000834.1:0-24134 GCA_030523045.1 Meteorus cinctellus
ATTCAATTGTTATATATTCTGTTGTACCATTTGAAGCGGGTGGATCAGTCATCAAGAGTGAAAGAAATCATCAACCTAGACTTTTCAATCATCTACAAACATCAACTACCGAAATTTAATCTATTCCACTCGTTCCAACGTCCGCATTACATTCAGGTCATAACACTATGTTGTAAAAGGCAGCATGTGTGTATGTGATCAAATGAATGTTCACATTATTATTACTCAGGATATATTCAAATTTGTTATCAACTTGAATGATGAAATGGTAAAACTGTCGTTTTCCTACAACCGAAAAAATGCGGTAAACGAAACAAGATTCTTAATCTGTAAAATGCAATTAATAGGGATTAATGAACTTCATGAAATGTAGCTTCGAACATATATTCTTGTAATAAAAAATGAACGAAAATTAAAACATCATTTCAGCAACAGCTATGCGTTTAACCAAGCGCACTTCGTTCCGTTTTATACTCAATCGATGATGAAGCCATAATTTTATTTTGTTGATGAAAATCTCATTCGTCATGTGCACCATCAATTCCGCTTCGTTAGATAAACATTCAGTAACACGAGACATTTCCTATTTATATAAAACGCCATCGGCGTCTTCATCATGTTTGCATAGCAATAATTCTAATCTTAGAATAATTAAATTCCTTACCACGACAAGGAAAGTATACCCATGCTAGCAACGGAGAAATTGCTGTTTTTCCTTTTGATGTGCAAAAATAATTTGCGCCGTGTAGAAATCTAAACATTTTTAAATTCGTATGCATGGCACAATCGATTCGAAATGGAGCTACTTGTGACTGACCCATCCCCGAAGCGAGAAAAAGATAACAATCTGAACGAGGAGGCGTATCAAACGTCGAGATATATGAACAGTAATAGAAACAAAGTAATTTTCCGGGGACGTAGGGTTCAGAATGGCACTGAGGCAACATTTCTTGTGTCAAATAATCGAGTGAGCGAAAAGATAATATTACGCCTGGCAGTGAGCCGCATATCAAAATGAAAGACTGAATGACGGTGGTACTAAAATTGAAAGGAGTTATGAAAATGAAGCAAGCCGGAAAGGGGCGGCCGATATACGTATACGACAATCGACACGCAACACGGCTGCTCTAATTTTAGATCTTGTCTAACGCCAGGTGGTGCTCCTCCCCGGCTATTATGCGCGTTTACACAAGTCTTTACGCACACGATCAGACAATCTTCCTGGTAAGCTATAACAGTTATGGTGAATGGTGATGGCAATTTTGAACAGCACAGTAGTTGTGAATGAAAATGCAGTTTAACGGTGCATTGTCCCACATGAACAGATAAAAAGTGTCACGCACGGGATATGCATATCCAAAGATGGAAACCGGCACTTAGACAGGTACAGAATGGATCAATCTGCATTCAATCAATCTACTCTTGCCTTCCAATGATGTATCCATACAAACCACTCAACTGTACATCGTGTACGGGACAGCTCCTGAGCTTCGCGTGATAAAATTGGAATGTATTTCATGACACATAAATGTGTAATATTTGGATTAAATTGTCATTGTGACGATTAAATGATAAATTACAATTCATGTCTGCAGTAATGTCATGCATTAGACTAATTACTATCCCAATTACTGCGCTCGCAGACAATTTAGAATTGAGTGACGATATCCAACAATCTACCAATCGCTTAGTCAAGCAGTCGAAACCATCGACAGAGGCATGCACATCGATAGAACATTGTAGTCATACAGAAAATTTTATTTGAATTGGCAAAAAAATAATTTCATATGATTACCACTGGTCAGATTTAATAAGTGCATAAGTTTTTTTTTCGTCTTATTTGCCATTTTTCGGAATTCACCTCGTTCGTTGATTTTGTGCATGTTATGACTGACATAAATCCATCTGGAAATACCAATATGTGGAATTCATTATGAATTCAAATCCGAACGCAAATTACGTTTGAGCTACTGAATACATGATATGACTATCTTTTGTCGTGCGACCAAATTTCTTTGTAGTGTGCGCGGCTCCTACACAAAATATAGCAATGTCCTGTTTATACTCCACTTGATGTTGAGTTATGGAATTCAAAAACAGTTGTCATAGTCCCCCCATGTTATTCAAACGGGAAATCCAAAACCCAGACCAGGGCACTCTCGTTGATAAAAAGAGCTTTACACGTAAGATTCACGTAGATATAGTGTGCATGAGTACATGAGTTCCATAGAATACCGAAACGGAACAATGTTCAGTTAAGTACATATATCCGAGAATCACGTTCAATACATAACTATCCTGACACATCAATGTATGCTTATGCATGCATATATATATATATATATATATATATATATATATTTTTTCGAAATATGATTATAGTATAAAATATTCTATTATTTTATAATACGATATTTTGAATATTAAGGACGGAAAAATCAATAGACATCCGACGATTTTCATATTTTTAATTAAATGCCTTAAATATTAATAGGAGAAAATATCGAAAAATGCATTTAATTTTTTTTTCGCGATTTTGAACAATTCCACGTAGGGGCGCCCAGTAATTACGTGAGGTATTTTTGAGAATTTTTTGCGAGAAATTGTTTATGAACACGATCAAAATCATTCTCAATCATTACTATACGTCGCTTTATCACGTGTAGCGGGTGCTGGAAGATTATTTATTACGACAAAGAACAATGAGAAAATAACTTACCATCGCCGAAGACGATCATCATCGAGAATTGATTTGCAAGAGGGATTTCCACGGCCATGATTAAACAAGCTAAAAACCATAACTGAGAATTTATTGCATGCCTTAAGCGTAAAGCGCGAAGGTATGTTCTGCTAGCGCCTAAAAAGAAAATTCTCGATTCAGCCACATTAAATAGCATCTAACAATTATAATATACACATAAACGAAATAAAAATCACACTGATTCATGGAAAAATGATTAGTGGATCGAATAAAAATATTTTGAGACCGATATTTTCCGTTTTTTTTTGCATGAAAAAAACGTCTAAATGGTCTACTGTGTCGATTTTTCTGGTGCCTGCTCTCTAGTAAACACTAGAACTTTCGAAAATTTCTGTTTTTTACCTTTATTTTTCATTCAATCTCTTCTTTGATGTTTTTTCCACAATGGGATTGCAAATCACATCTTAATATCGTTTCGTTTAGTTATAATCGATTCATGTCGGCCGTCTGTATGAGACATTTTCCTCCCTTGAGCAGCCATATACAATATTTTCATTCCAAATACGGCTTGAAGACAGCTGACACTATAGTAAATTATCTAGCTGGCTGACCGCCGGTAATATTGTCATCCTGAATTTTTTTCTATTCATTCGCTTGAAGGCGTGATGGCGTTCAAATCGTATACTAATAAAATATCAATGATAATAAGAATAATAAAAATCATGAGAAATAAGAATTGAAAAAAAAAAATTTGCATCGTTTCATCATCAACGTATATCTGTCCCATTTCATAACACAGTAAAATAAATGTTATTGGTGGAAAAATTGAAAAAAAAATTAAAAAGTAACTTTCAAAAATAGAAAAAAAAAATAATGTAAAAATTCTCAATAATAACTTGATGTGTCCGTGCGAACATATAATTATGTATCACATGAGCGATATGGAGGCATGCACATTTGGATTAACCGAACTTTTTAATTTCATCGGCAACAAAAAAAGGTTCATTAATATTCACTTTTAATTGTCAAGATCATAGAGCTCATACAATTGATCTCAATGATATAGTTATCAAAGATTCTAATATCTTGGTTTTATCAGAAACTTGAATAGGTAATAGAGATGATGCTCAGTTTCGAATTTCAACTTTATTGTGAAGATTAAACGGCCGAATACAAGAGCAGAAGGTGTTGGGATATGTCAAAATTGTGGCGATATGATTGAGATCGTAACTCCGTTCATGGATTTCAGTCGGCGATTTGTGCATGGGGGAATGTTCAATAAAAAATCGGCAGAATAATATAATCATAGCAGTGCATATTTCTCCTAATCAAAACTTAGAGGCGATTAGAGATTTCCTTCATCGTTCATTGTCGCTATACATAATACAAGGTGCCGTCATACTTGGTGAAAATTATAATTAATTACCTATGATTTTAAGTGCATATTTTAATGTCAATTTCGCGTAATACAAATCTGCAATGCTGATTGAATTTTCAAAAAATAATTCAAACCTATCCATACAAATTGTTAGATGAATATCTACAATCAAATCTAATGTAACAATTGATGCAATATTAACGCGATTTTTGAATAAAATTGAATGTAAAACCATCATTTTTAATTTTAGTTACAACAAGCCATTGGTCACAAAAGTATGAAAAGAGATCTGTGAATATCCGCACAAATTTTTCGTGTATAGTTAAAATAACAATCACAATAGCAATAAAAATAATAGCAATGTATGTAATTTAACTTATCTGAACGTACAGCTTCATTACACATGCTCAATATATATGACCTAAAGAAGTTTCACTTTCTCCGCGTTTATTTATTTGATACACGGAAAGAAAAAGTCCTAGAATTTTTGTTGTGAAACTCTAGGAAAAATCACCATACTGTCCTATAATCTGCATTTGACTGGTGCAGTAAAAATTCTTGTGTTTTCCACTTATTCTTAATAGAAGCATTGGGAAAAATTCATGGGAACAGCACCGCAAAAACTCCCATGCCAGCACAGTGAAAATTGTTATGCGGGACAAGAAAATTTTTTTACCGGGTCAGTAAATTTTTCGGTATTATCGATCAATTTATATGTGATTCAAGCCCATTCATAATCAGATGATTATTAAATTCTTTCATGAAAATCATATAAAATATGAGCAACCTGAAACAAATAGGTTCGAATGGGAAATACATCAACATTACTTGATTAAAATAAGACGACTATTTGTACGATAATCTTTCAGTTTTATATTTTATTGTTTCATCTAAGCACTACCATTTCCTCACAATATACTTAATACCATGCGATGCACGAACTAAATTTGTAATTTTGTAACTTAATTCGTCATTGATAGCTAATACATCCCATGCGTATTTCTCAACATAAAATGAATAATTTTCTGTGTGCTCATCGGACAACACTTCCTTCACGACGATATGCATGAAGTGGAATGTGCGGAAATCTCTCAACTCTCAACAGAACAAAAGATGGCACAACAATTCTTCTGGTGGAAATTCATATTTCTCCAAATCAAAAAGTAAAAGGTATTCATTGACTGAAACGGGCATTATTTCTATATGCAACTGCTGGATGGCATATATAGGTAGGTGTAAAGATAAGTTACGGATGGTTTTACTTGGAGATTTTAACGACGTTTCCATCTCAGAAAACACTGGTCCACATATCAACTTCTTATACAAGAATTCGAACCCATCTATGAATATGGCACTACCGTTGATGCCATATTTATGCGCTATTTGCATAACATTTGTACAAGCTTATGTTAAAGAGCGGTTAAAAATTCACTTCCAATAACATGAGTTCAGAATCGATATATTCAAAACTGTTTCTATCCAGGTACATATATAAATTAGTCAGCATGAACATTTGAAACAATATTGAGTCTCACTTACCAACAGTTTTATCATAATAAACTTTGTTGCTACACAGTCTCCATCAGCAAGATTTGTGTGCATAATGACCACGATTTTTTAGGCACAAACCGTCGCATTCGCAAAATATTTTTGCTCCAACCAATTTCCTTCAAAACATTTTTCAACAATAATATTTATTCTAACTTATGTGCTTTATATTTTGCATATCCTCATGACTGTACATTGATAGTTTAATAATTTCTCAATTTGATGGAATTACATTTCAAGTATTGAATAATGTTGAACTCTCTGAGCGAAAATGGAATCCTACTTAATAATTCTTTCATTTTATTATTTCATGTTCTATGCTTAGGTCAGGAAAATACGTCCCAGCTTCTTTTATTGCTCTGGACACTTGGGTCATGCAAAAGACCCTTTGTTTATTATAGAAATGTACATATATTTTAGTTAAAGATGAGTAATTTTATGATAGTATAATGAGAGGATTAGAACCTAGTAGCAATATTTCTGTTGAGTTTTAGTTTAGTTCACACAGAGTCTCTCAACAGTAAGGACTCTCCTCAAAAACGTAGTCTTGAAATAAAGACAGTCAATTAACACGAATTTTGCTGTCATTTTAATTGAAGTTAAATTTGGAACCCGAACACATATATCCATAACTTCCAATAAATAACAACAGAATATTATACTATTTAGAAAATAGTTCAGTCTTCATTGGTAAAAATGTTCTAGGGTGTCTTTTTCCATAAATTCCAATTATCTAGATTCAAGATCGATTCATCATGGCCTGGTAATTAATTAGACTTTTGATTGCTTCATCGTGATTATTTCTAGTAATGATTTTTATATGGAATTACAAGAATTATCAATCGATTGATGAACCAAAATCGAGGTTCATCTCATAATAATTTTTGACAAAATTAATCACATGAAAACTAACTTTATTATTTTTAACTTTTCATGGCTCAATTTATCCCGGTCTCTCCTAAACGTTTACTTTTGTTTCCTGAACGTTCGACCTTTACTTGATTGAAAAATCAAAAACTGCTACTGTGAAGCTGGCTATGTCATTCAGGATGTATTGACTGCTCATCTCTTTAGATTGCACTTAATAGAGAACATGCAAGTAGCATCCTGCGGGGTTTGTCGTGAACACGCATATTTGCGGTTTGTCATCTCCTAAACGCGAAAACCGCAGCCAGATGTTTGTTTCTCGCAGGCCTGCATAGTCTTTTTTTCCCTTTGTGGCCAGCTGCTCGACCCCGCTACTCACTACATTTTTCTTTCCCATAACATATATCAATGTATTGTATGTATTCGTAGCATATACCATAGGTGTGCACGCCGGCCCACCTCGAGCTAAATTTATCAATGGATCTTCGTATAATAAGCTAATCGGATGTATTATGAGGGGCGGCGTTCCTCGAAGTATTAAGTATACATCAGCTTAGAGCCGCGGGAACAGTTGAGAAGAAACGTATAAAGCGAAACGAGAGAAACAATGAGAGGAAGTTAAGGTCCAATGAGTGCGTTGTCTTTCCTTTGTGGACTCTGCAATCCACATATGCATACACATTTAAATCTATAAAGAGATATACTTATTCTTCTGCAACACTTACGCATATATATCACGACCATTTTCCTCTCGGATTGTAGAAATTCGATAGTTCTTACAACAATATTCTGGAATACATTTTATTCTGGACGTATTCGAACGTAGTTTCATATTTATTTCTTCATTTTTCTGATGACTTCACATCGCGTTCTTTGGATCAATACTGATGTATTAGATATCAGTCATCTTTTTATGTCATTTAAATAGGTAGCTGTTTAGTGAGGATGGTTGTTGATTTTGTGCCCGATAGTGATATGATTCATTCCGATGCACTGTTCTGTTCTACAACGACAACGTTAATATGCTCATATTCTTTTATGTGAAATCATGTTAACATGTATGGTTCCAATATTATAGTCAAATGCGTGGATGAGTGTTACGTCATTTTTTTTTGTGAACGATCTCTCTCATGGAATGGAATACAATTTTTTGTGTTCATGTGATCGGTTTCATTTCTAGGCTTGTTTTGACGTAAATTCGAAGTTTGTTATTATCTCTTTTTTCTTGCATTGGCGTTGCTCATGAGTCCGTATGGCTCTGCGTAGTGATGTATCAGTAAATACTGGAAGCCAGCCATGCCTTTGAGACAAGTGAAACACCTGTGCCAACTGGGGCGCATCGGAGGAGCACAGGCGGATGAACGAACAAGAACGGGTGGTTAAAACAGGTGGGCTCGTGCGCTGGGATTGTCTGACCGGCTGGTCTCACTCGACAGGCCATGCAGTTCGACTTAATTCATGAAGATTATCGAACCCAGAAGCGCCGCACCACTTGCACCAACCCTCAATAAATGTTGGAAATTAGCATGCGTGGTTTGCGATCAGTTATCGCTCTTTCAGGTGCTCACTGTTCAATTTTGGGTGCATGTTATTTGTTTCTCAATTCGAATTCATTCGAAAAAAAGATCATTGACTCTACACAGAATTGGAAATTCTGCTAACATAAGTTCTATCCATATGGATTTTTCTATTTTCTTTACTAAGAAGTCAACCTCCTCGATATTTATTAGTTCAGTGTTTATTCGTGACAAAAATTTCCGTAAGCTAAGCTATCGATGATCGTTGAATTTTGAATGTTTGAATGACGTGAAAGAAATATTCATCGTAATAACGAGATTCATCTGATTGAATCTCATTCCATCAAGGCCAGCAATTGGAGCTATTAGAAAGGTTCCCGTGAAAATGCAATACACATTTGATAAGATGTATGTGTACTTCATGATTTGCAATAGGCTCGCAATACGTATAATCGACTTTCGCAAGGGGAACCAAAGAGAAAGTCAACTGGTCGGGGAGCATCACGTATTGATAGCCCGGTGTTATATTATTGTGGATTGCCAAAGAGTTGTAGCAATGATGTCGTCAGGAGTTATGTTGATGCCTGCGGCATCAGAGATTCAGTGTTACGTGAGTCGGTTGCTCCACTACCGTCATATGTGTAATTAGTATATTATATGAGATTGATTATGTGTACACACATGTCAACTGCTGTATGCGTACATCTATTTCCATGTAACTTCTGGTGTGACAAGATAAAATACACATGAAACGCCGATCCACAACGAAAAATTTGAAGCTTAATAGGTTATTTCCCATCGAATACGACGATCATAAATCGTAACTGACATACTCGCACAATCGATGAATTATATCCAATTCAAGTTTTTATATTACGATATTGTTGCAATATAGAAGTATACTGGCACCATGTGCCTCGCGGCCGTTTATAGCGCTGTTGAATATGCAACTGTCAATTTATGCTACATTTGGTCTAACATTTCTCCGAAGTAACGCATAAAAATTTGAACATTTCCTTATATTTTCACATCACCATGAAATGATGATAGCTCCATCGATCAGTTATTGCAACTTATTCTAAAGCTTCTATACATTGATTGTTAATGCCCATGATGTAAAGTTATTTTGAGTGGAAAGAATCAACAAATCCTGCGCATTTTTGAGTCATTCTATGCATATATTTGTTGATAGTAATCAAAAGTTAAGAGAAGTTACTGAAGTCGAAAAGAAGTTTGAGAATTTCGACGCATGTTACGATCATAACACTATTCGTACAGATTGTTATGTGTATTTTTTCTGAGGCAACATACCTCTGGTTTATGTATCTTCTAATCTGGATAAATTTTACAGGCACCTACCGTTCTTCCAGCACTGTATACTTGACGAGGATATCTGTACATTTGTGAATTGGGGCGGATCATTTGAACGAGATATATTTTTTACCCGTATCGCATATTGGAAAATCGACACTCTACAAATGTTATGCAGCAGGAGAAATTTATCCACAATAATTCATGTGCTTGTTCATATTTGTACACAATCAAGCAGAGACTATTTTTAAGAATTAATGAACTGATTATCATTTATACTCAACTCCTAAAGTAAGTAGTGACATGGCGCACCAATTATTGCTCATGAATTTTTTTTTTCAAATATCTGTCCCCGATCGCGAAGAGAAAAACATTGGACCACTCTGTTACGTTTGTTTTTATTATTATTCTACGATATTCGGATGCGTGGTTTCACATTCTATCACTAACGGATGTTTCCCAATACGATTCGATGTTTTTCAAAAGAAGTCAATCTATTATTATTTTTTTTATTTACTCGATAACTCTATGAACTATATGTTGGCGCCTCATAAATGAAAAAAATGTATAACATTATCCTGTTCAATAATGATGAGAGTAGAAAAAAATGAATTTCCAGAATTTATCTTTTTAACATAATCATAACCTTTCTTTGATAATTTTATAGTTGCATCGTGCTACTTTGTGAAACATATTTTGATAGATGTCCAGTCGAATAACTGCAGATATACTTGATGAAATCATTTTGCAAACAACATCAAATTATGTTGATGTTTTTTGAACAATTCATAAAATTACACATAATTGCTTGCGAAATTACTCAGCCAATTCGAATGAGTCAAAGATGCTGATGATTTCCAGCTTGTTCCTCTGAGATATGAATACTCGCGTCATTCTATCCCATAAACTAACGTAATCACGAAAATCATTCACGAGATTTTTGTGTGGACTTTTTGAAGCCCCACAGTTATTAGCGCTAGATTTCTGTGTCAAGGTTGGAAATAGCGCCACAACTTTCGTAAAATTCTGGTTTTTTTTTCTCACATGAATCTACAGTACAACCTCGTCAGAATGTATGATCAAAATCTTGTCATGAAATTTCGAGTGCTTCCCAATTTATAAACCGACTGCTCTTATGAACTCTAATTCCAAATGCATCTGTCACAAAACCATGTTTTTGAAGTATTGAACGTGGTGAGTTAAAAATTTATAGTTCGACCGGTTTTTGATTCTGCCTGCGTATTTTCCATTATCTCCGGGATGAATCTCCAATTTTAAGGGAATCTTCAGGGACAAAAATTGTTTGATAGCAAAAACGGTAGAATAAACCGATCGAAAAACCAATTCTTCTCAAAAAGTGTAATAATTCACGTATTTTCTGATTTTTCAATCCCTTCGAGGTTCATCGAGATATTATAACTTTTCACTCATGTGTGTTTAAGATGAATAGAAAAGGCCTCAGAACGTCCGCGGATTAGTCACCTCCGCCACAACAGGGAAAATGGATATCAACTAATAACTTGCAACTCCAATGAAAAAAGAAATGAAATGACCGACTACGGCACCATCGCAGTTGTATTGAGAACTCACTGGCATTATGTTCCTTACCAAGAATCTCCGTATTGGTGCATACCGAACAACGCCACGCGAATAATTTTGGCTCTTGCAACAGATTGTCATTAGTGGATAATTCCATTGGGTCTTTCTTCGTATCTATGGACGACGTGTTGTCTTTTCCTTCTAATAATACCATGCTCACATATACTCGGCGCGCATTTTCTGGCGCTGTTGACACTTGTTCAATTTTTTCCTTCGTAATTTTTGAACCTCATTTGAAACTGCCAGACAAATGACATCAAGATACGTCGGAATACGAGCAGCTAAGTACTTATTACCCAAGTTGATGTACACCATTGTATATAATACAAACGGAAAGATACACTGAAAAGAAGTCGCGGGGAAATTCTTATGCTTGCAACGGCGGAATAGGTACAAACGCCATGTGTGAGATTATGAAATTACCACTTGTGTTTATGCATCGAACAGTATGAAAATTAGAGTTGTTCAATACCCGAGTAAAAATTTCAAGTTCTTTGGAAAAATACGCACGCAAACGCACAAGAGATGCACACTTCAAGTCGTATTTGGAGACTCACATAGACGCACATAGACGCACCACCGACGCACTAGCGACCAAATAGTAGATTTCTCAGGACACTCATAAACGAACACATGCTGGAGTTTGCATACAAAAATTAAACATTTAATTACGGAAGATACAAAATTATTTATTTCGTAAACTGACAAGAACTGAAACACATGGTATACCAACAATCGATTTGGAAAAATGAGGAAAAAAAAGAATAACTATCATAAGAATTGGAATAATGTCCAGCCTCTTCAACTATAGCTAATTTTATGATGTTAGAAATGATTCTAATTATGGTAGTATGAGAATAAATTCTCTATAGAGAATTATGATCTATATGTAAAATTGCGATGAAAGACTATTTTCGGCGATTAGACACAAAATTTGCGCTGTACCTTGTTGTATAGTGATACTTCACAGTAAACAATCATGCCAAAGCAACAGCTGGGAATTTCGATTCCGCAGCGATCGAAAGAAGAAATCACGATGTAGTCAGGTACCTAGAAGTTGTACCGATGTGATGCAGTTTCGATAGTTACCCAAATTCAGCTGACGATGCTTAATTATGTAACAATCACTGTGAACCCATTTGGAAACCATTGGAATGGAATAGTGAAATTCCGAAGTCAGTACCGTTCGAAAAAGTTCCTGACGTCAATTTCAAGATCGTAGAATTTTTCAATTCGTGGGACCAATAACACAAAAAATTAAAGGTGATTTTTCGAACAGCATTGAACTCCCTCATATTCCTGGTCTGGGTATAAGAATTCCTCTTCACACATGAGTCGTTAAACTCGATTTTAAGACAGAAAAAAAATAGATATTAGAATGAACACGGAGATAAAAGTCTGAGGAAAATTAAAATTTCGAAGGCAGCATAATAAACATTACACTCTCGTCATAATTTGGGACTCTTTGAGGTGAGACAATGGAAAAATTCATGTTGCGTCAGTAAAATGTGGCAGAAAATCCCATAGATCTTGATGTGCAGCTACACGGACAAAAATTTATTGTAAATTTTCCGAGAATCTTCAAATCATTTTTACA
This sequence comes from Meteorus cinctellus, assembly GCA_030523045.1. Classification (NCBI taxonomy): domain Eukaryota; kingdom Metazoa; phylum Arthropoda; class Insecta; order Hymenoptera; family Braconidae; genus Meteorus; species Meteorus cinctellus. Next base: position 12,519 of record JAPYZF010000834.1, read on the forward strand.
ATATTCTTTTGTAATGCGTGCACGTACGAGAACAAATGAAAATTTCACAAAGTACAAGGTAATATTACACCCCAATCGATGTGCATGCAATTTAGTATAGAAATTATGATGAGTAATCCTAAAATTTCACGGCACGCCATAAGGAGTATTATAATGTTCACAGAAAGAAAGTTACACTTCAGAATGTCAAAAATCACCAAGTAACATTATAATTTTCTGTAGATGTCAATTATATGTATGCGCAAGCGCGTAGGCGTGAGTAAGTGTGTGCGTAGGCATGGGTGTGATTCAGCGCAAATGATTGGATATGTGTATGTGTGTAGAGATGAATACACGTATATTCATGCAATATTGATGTACGAGAAAATAGATATGAGTCAAAAAATTCAAGTAATACCAAAATTTATTATATCCAAAACTTTGGGAGATATTTAGATCCATTAACAGTTATTTTACATGTAATATACGCAACAATTCCGGACTTCACTCGAAAATGATGTGTGTACAAGCATAGGTTGTCACGCATGAAATACACATAATACTGTCCTTTGTTTTATGGTACATTTACATTTGTTTCTTCACGAAAATATTCAAGACCGCAGGGATTTTTACTATAGGTAGTGCTGTGTTTATTACTGTCGATAAGAATTTTACAAAGGTCACATTCTAAAATTTCTGTAAGTTCATAGTGGACCTAATGTCGTTTCAAGTGTTTTTTCATATTTGAATACATTCACTATGTTAGCATTCTAATTTCATAGATAAATATAGGAAAAATTACTATGAACATAGCTTTTTTGCGATCACATTAGAGTGAACTGATTTTCATAGCATAATAGAAGTTATGACAGTTGTTCTTTATGCTATTCATATACAAAAATTACAATGGCAGTACCATAAAAATCAACGTTCTTATTGTACACAGAGAGAAAAATCCAGTTGAAATTACGATGTTAACATCGTAACCCGAGACCAGACTTATATTACAGTCGAATTTAAAATGATTTATTCAATATTTACTGTTTCAGTTATTTCTCTTCACAATTTCACATCGTAACTAAATACTTGGAAAAATAACGATGTAATATCGTAAAAAGCAAGAAAAAAAAACTTACTAATTCAAAAATACAGTCTTCTTATACTTTAATAGTCATATTTACTTTTGAATAGAGCTACCATTACAGCGCTGCCTCTTTAAGAATACGATGTAAGCTAGAAAAATTACGAAAAAGTAAAAATTTGCAGGACTTTGCTAGGATTTGAATCTAGCTCTGGCTGTCAGGAATCAAGTGTTTTACTGATAGGCTATCCAGACTAACGGTAATATTAAGAAATTTGTTTATAAGTATTGAGCCACATCGTTTATTTTATGGTAATGCCCCTTTGTTTTTCCTAGAAAATTTTACTTTACCGATTGTACGATTTACGATGTGAACATCGTGATATTTACTGAAGAGGATAGGGTTTTGTATTATTTCTGGTGGTATCATTTTCTAAATGAAATTTGCGATGTTGCATTGTGAAAATAACAAGTTTCGTGATAGAGTCTTCCGTTACAATTTTCGATACAGTAAATTACGATGTTCAAATTGCAATTTTATCTATAATTTTCTCTCCGTGTATTAGCTCAGATATAGCTTATTAAATTCTCTAATAAATTCAGTATGTTCCTGAGTTATAATAGTACCATTGTAATTTTTACGATAAATTTCTCTCTGTGTACAAAATCATGTAGGCATACATAAATTTTTGTCACTTTCTGCAGTGCATCGAAAAATATTTGGCGGACCCTCTATGATGAATGGATGAAACATATATCCAGACAATGCTATGTATGATAATGAATATAAGTTGGATTATATCTGAATTTAATTTTTTGAGAAATATATGTTGGTCACACAAACATATTCTTCTTCTTTATGGATATATATTTATCATCGTACGAATTTTTTTTTGTAGCTGTTTGATGTTTTCTTTTCCGGCTAGAACTGTGATGTTCCAATTATTCACCATACATTTCGGAATAGACTAACCATCTACACTATGGTACGCACTCAATCAAATTGGAAGAATCAGAGAACAGTGCAGATACCGAATATTAATTCTCGAAAATTTTCATGAAAAAACATGGTGTGGTGTAGAAAAAAAAGATATCCAGCAGTTCAATCATTTCAATAGTTTTTCGAAATAATTTTCAGTACTTAAAATGGAAATGAATATGGAATAACATCTACCGCAAATCCTCTACTCATTTTTTCATATTTTATACGAAGAAAATGTTTCCGATCAGTTTTAAAATCACATGGCCAATTCAATTATCACTTCGATACGTCCGTTTATCGCAGCAGTATTATTGTGATGCTTTTATCGTGAAATGTCACGGGATAATGAATTTTTCCATGCTGTGCGATGAAATCAATGGTGTCGACTGGAGAATCTCATGTTACGCGCGATCAAATTTTCGATGCATCTGCGACACAAATCATCAACCCAAAATGTTTGTCCTGCTATAAAAGAGGGCTTGCGAAGCTCGACAAAAATCAACTTGAAGATTCTATGAAATTATAGGGCTTTGACATGGTAAATGAAAATCCCCATGCAAAGGCCTGTAAACTTCTGTCTTCATTTTCCGTGTAGTAATGTCAAACGGAATGAGCCCCGAACAAGAAACGGGTAGATTCGTCATCCAAAATTCTTACATCATGCAAATTTCAAGACTTCGGAGTCAATTTAAAACATCATGCGCCTTTATATATTATGACTTTTTTTCTCGCCGCGGATAGTAGACCCGAAGTGTTGAATTGATTGATGACAGACCGTACTGTTAAGGTTGAAACCTTCCAGTTGTTCATTGGGACATAGAAGTTGCTATCGAATAAGTGAATCGAAGTGAGGAACTCGTTGAGTAAGTGGAATGTCTTTCCCTTCAGGATGAAAGAGTACATATATAATGCATATATCCGTATATTCATAGTGATTTGTACCAGTGATATAGGCGCCCCTATATCGTCGGAATATTGGCGCATATAGAGTTTGAATGCGATTTTACACGTCCAGAGTGTAGGACGTACATGTGTCATATTATATTAGATCGGCCTAATTCGATTCAGCTGAGCTCTTTGTACACATTCACGACTCTTTCCTATACAAATTAAGGCACAATTCATCAATCACCAGACTTCATTGGGCATTGCATAATTCCATGTGCCTGACTGTGAGCATAAAAAGTTCGATAGCCAATTTAATATAACTCTTAACACTCGCATAGTTGATCAATAAGATATGTAGACCGAATAGTTGAGGATAACTACAGCAGAAATCCTCAAATTAGATATGGATATACTTAGTCTATTAATATTCAGCATGTGGTCTGGCATGATAATCCGATTCTACAGCAGTTCTCTGTTGATGTGTGCTCGAAAAATTATTTCGAATCACATGACTCATTTAATGAGTGAACCATATGGTCAACATTACCAATAATGTACTCCATATGTATTCACCGGATTTTTTTGTTCTTACATGCAGTCAGAAATTACATTATACTCAATTTGGATAATAAACCATGGGGCGGGGCCAGGCGCTCCACCTCTTAAAGTGTCTGACCAATCACACTTTGTTACTACTGCTAGAACCTGTTCCACGCCCATGTGATTTACTACGCCCCTTCGGTTGTGAGAAGATCGGATGCGGAACTCGTAGTTTGTACTTTGGTGGTAGATTATAACAACGTATCTGGACTCACCTGATAAGAGATTATTCCAAGGTGCCGGTTGAATCAATAGAGTATTGAAGACAAGTACGCGTGCGTACTTCGCCGCAAAAAAGGTTACCATGTCAACCATTATTATGCCTTCTTTCTTAATGCAGCTCACTTTGCTGTCAATATCGTGTTAATACATTCATTGAATGCATTTGTACACTTCACACACAAGACTGGAAATCAAATAGGTTATTTCACTTCCATATTTCACATGACCACAAGCGCATGAGGAATATACTTCTACATGCATCCAACAATTACTTAGATGCAACTAAGTGAATAGGTTAGACAACGTTAGTATTATCCAAGTTATGAAGAAGATATAAATATAAAAAGCCAAATTCTTTGTAGCTCCCGGCAAATGGGCCAAGATATCTCTTCAATGGAAGAAATGAATTAATCACAGTTGAATTTTTTTTGTTCAACCTCAAAGACTAATAAGTAATGTACAAGTGAAAGATGAAATGAAGATATGAATTCCTACTGGGATCGATGAGAGAACATTGATCCTATAGGTATTTTCAAAATTCTTCTGGAAAAATTTCATACGTCCATGTTGATTCCCATATAGATATTTGGAAAGTGCAGTACCTATTCATGAGAAGACCACGTTTTATCTTCAATATGATTCATTTTATATGGCATTTGAATGGACATCTCGTGATCAATACACATAATGGAAACGATGAATTGAATAATAAATGAAATAATTTATTTTCCGAGGATCTTCGTCTTAACTCACAGTTTTTCGATTGCCAGGTCTCATCGAACTGAAAATGACAGTGAAACACTGCTCAAACTCCGATGGCGATAGTTTCGGCCTGTCATGCTTAATAACAAATTCGAAGACGTTATTTTTCCAAATTATTACATACTGTCACCTTCGAATGCCATTTGAGTGTATTATTGAAATGAGTTAATAATTTGAATTAAATACAAAATGAGATTTGGAGAAACCTTGTAGTTGCAGTCACATGCAATTTCAGTTTAATAGTCAACAGATACATAACTGTGTATATAACTTTACGGTATTGAAGACTCAATATCAATCAATTTTACTGTTGACAGCATTGCAGACATCGTTGGGCAATGACTCCCACCCATGTCCTTTAGTGCGACTTATTCCCGATAACTGATCTTATCCAATTATTATTTTGAATAATTTTCTACTCATCTCTTTAGAATCATAAGAGTCTTTTTCCCTAATATGATAGAGATTTCCTGAATCGATGTAAATATTGGTTTGAGGAACGAATTTAATCGGTTAAATATAAAGAAATTCGCGTTGTTTCATATTTCATGACAGCATTGAATAGTTATGACACACAAATGATAAAAACAAGTAGAAGTTCAAAATTTTTTTTTCATTGTAATCATTTTAAATAGAAATAAATTGGGTGGGCAAAAAAATTACACATGATTTTATGTCATTCATCATGCTCTTCACTCTCCAATGTCGGGCCGCATTCCACGGTGAGCCAGACGAAGTTGCGGAACGCGTTGGAGAATATTTTTTTTGCCTAGCATCTTAGACGATCTCGAGCCGCTGATTTTGCCGAAATCACACGACATATTGTAGACACCCAATCTATTCTTGAGATTCGCAAATTGCTGATAAACGGAAAAATAAAATACAATATCGACTATCAGCCACCATCATTTCTGACAGTGCAAAGTGGAAAGTCAAGACATCATGAACAGTCAAGTGTGCTTTTATATTAGAATATATTGTCTGAATTGAATTCAGGGTATAGAGGAGAAAGAACCACCAAGTCTGCAGTAGTTTTGTAAGTGCGATCTTTTATAGGCGCGTTGAGCGATGTTTGGTAGGGGGAAATCTTATGGGTTCGCGTCACCGACATGCTAATGTTAACAGTATATATCTATGAGTATGACGTGTTGCGCTTGGCTAGCAGTGAAAGCATATATGCATCCATTAAACCTATTGCTTCGGCACCAGACTGGCGCTCGCGCAGTGGTCTGTGTACGAGTATAAACATGAGACTGTGCCAAATGGAACGACCATTTTCTTTTTCTCGGTCCCATATCAAAATCACGTTAACAGTCATGAAAAAAAAATCGTGTCCAAATTTCAGCCATCTTCATTTTACAGTTAGCGCTCGCAAAAATGAGAATTTTCAACAACAAAAATGTTTAAGAAAAACTCAACCAATGACAATAAATCATGATCTTTGTAATACCTGAATTAACATAGGCAGTGTCGAAGCACATGCCTTCAACATTATTAACAATATCCCATCGATTTATCTCTGCGACTATCGTTTGGGCTTGATTGAATCTTGTACCACTATTTAATTTTGGGACTGCTAGAAGTTGCTCATAATTTAGACCTGATAAAACTATTGGAAGTCTGTCAACTTTTTGAGTTCCACCACAATGTGGGAGTAATTTACCGTCCCAGTGCAATATTACACTCTCGACAGCGGAGTTATTATTTTTTATATCCATTACCATCATTTTTCCTAATTTATTACCAATAAAACTTATAAATAGGAAATTATTGAAGGATTATCTTTTTTATCTTAATTATGTATGTAAGTAAAATTATTTTTATGTTCTAAAGTACCATAAGAGGATTAAGTAAAGTATAAAAACTATTTTTTTAGATCATGCATATTCCTAAAAAAATTAAATCAATAAGTTCTTTTCATTCAAAGGTTGTTCGATAAGTGTTCATCAATTAATAAAAATAAGAATTATAGAGCAAATTGAAAGTTGATTAGCTTTAAAAAAAACGGTGTCGATTTTTTGAATGAAACCAAAGCTTATCTTTGTAGAGAAGTTAATTCCCTATAAAACCATATGGAGGGTTTTTTTTTTATTTATATATTTAATGGTTTATAAACAAACAATTAGCAAAAAAAATTTTTGTTGTTGAAAATTCTTATTTTTGCGAGCGCTAACTATAAAACGAAGATAGAGGGCTGAAATTTTGACACAATTTTTTTTTCGTGACTGTCAACGTAATTTTGAATGGGACCGAGAAAAAAAAAGTCGTTTTATTTGGCACAGTCTAAATACACATATACACCAACATTGTATATACCCGACTGTATGATGTGCGCGTTGGACGTATTTCAGATAAAATTATGATTAAAATTTTGGGTAATATCTCGTGAGTTCGCGCCGCCGACACGCTGTTATAGCAGTATATTTATAGCTATAAGGTTGCGTGTTGTATAACATTAGTAATGTGTATATCTATACAAGTTAAGTTAAATTGACCACGCAGAAAGTTTATTGTTTGAACTGTGTTTTAATTTGATCATTATTTCAGTTGTTTAATTATAAGATCGCTGTGCAGTACAACAGTGCGTACTAAATATGTTAATTGAGCAGATGATAAAAATTAACCGTTAATTGAATTTTGAATAAAGATTATTGTATCCATTTTGGATTGTAATGAAATGATTGAAAGTCCAAATAACTTAAGTATCGTTGGAATTGATGATGATAATGATGCAAGCAAATAATGGAAATGATGTTAAAAATTGAGTTTAATGAAATGTATGTGAACACAAATACTATGTATAGGTAATATAATTGTGTATTAATTATTATTTCAATTGCGTTGTATCAATATTTTGTACTTGCGCAGCCCATGATATGTTTCGACTAATAAATAAATCAAATAAAAAAGTAGATAATTGCTGCTCGGAGTGGCGATGAGTGTGAAAACCAGCCTAATATTAATATTTTCGATATCTTCTTCTTCTTAGTCGTACACTCTTGACAGAGTGGTCGTGGTTATGTCTCGGTCGATTCTTGCGCTATTGTTGTTGTTGTGATGCGTCGCCATGTATCTCTATGTTTGGTCGAGTGGGAGCATTCATTTATGCTTGCGTGTGTCACAGATTTGATTAGGTCTGTCCATCGTGTCGGGGAGCGCCCACGTGGCCTCTTGCCCTCAACTTTTCCTTGGACGACCAACCTCTCCATTAAGTCCTGGTTTCGGGACAAATTTTTTTACTTCAAATTGTTCACTTTTCGATGCGCAACAAGAAAAAGAATTGAAATTTATTGGGAAAATTACGTATACCATCGAAAAATCCGTTTGAAAATCAAAATTTTCATTTTTTTACTTTTCGAACTTAAAATTCTATATGAAATTCAAATTTCTTAATATATTTCGGATTCTTATCGTCAATCCGCCGACGAGTAGAACGGAATCAAGAAAAAAAATTATTCGATAAATCGATTTTTAAATTGTTATGGCCAAAAATAGGCGGAGCCGCACTTTTATATAATTACCAAACAAAAGCCATGATTCTGGGTTCGAGGAAAAATTTGAATTTGTTAAAACAAGAACCGTTGTTGCCTGTTGTTATAAATGGTGTGGTTATACCCTACTCTGAATCGACCAAGTGTCTGGGTATTCATATTACAGATACATTATCTTGGAATTTACATGTATCAAAGGTAGTCAGTGAGATAAATTCTGCCATGTACAGCCTAAAGTTGAGGAAAAATATCTATTCTAAAGATATTAGAAAACTACTAGTCTCAGCGACTATCTTACCAATTATTGACTACTGCTCTATTGTCTTGTCAAATGCAACTATTGAAAACAATGTGAAATTGCAGCGAACCTTAAATTCTTCTATCCGCTTTATATTTAATCTGAGACGTGATGAACATGTGACTTCTTACAGACGTAAACTGGGTTGATTATCTATCACTAGTCGTAGAGTTTATTATTTAGCAACTTATTTCTACAAATTACTATCTATTGGGAAACCGAGTTACCTTCGGGAGTTATTTGATGTTGATGATGATGTGAGATGGTCAGATCGACTAGCAGCTGAAAAGAATCATTTTAATTTTAAATTGCCAAATTATGGGAGGAACTGTCGCCTGACATTGTAAATGCATCAAGCCTTAAAGTATCTGAAAATAAAATTTTTGATCATTTATTGAGCTTGGATGTTTAAATTTTGAACAAATTGGATACTCCCAAATAGGATTATGAACATGTCATCTACTATCAGAAAAATCTAATCTGGTTTAAATCTAATATAGTTTAAATCTATTATAGTTTATCTCAAATTAAGTTAAGTTATTGTTCATTACTAAGATGATTGTCTTAGGATTGTACACAGAGTTTCTATTCATATGTTATTATGTTTGTATTTTTTATTTTCAATATAGCCATCTGGCCATTAGGCTTTGGCATAAATAAAGTAATCAAATCAAATCAAATCAAATTTTTTTTTCGATCTGTCCGTAAGAGCTTAGAATGCCTTCAATCAGACCGAGAAAAATTCTTTCACAAAGAGAAGACGACTGTTAATCCAATCTGCTCCTTTGATGCAACTTGAAGATCACGAGAAGTTAAAAATGGACCAATATTTTCAGGAATGAACTGGGCTGTGCAAAAAGATATTTCATTTTGACAATATTTTATAATTTCATTTTTTCGATGCACTGATATTTCAAAAATGTCATTCTGTGGGGAGATGGCACAACGTTTGCTATTGTGAACAATAGAAATGATTAGTGAACTCAACATTTGAAAGTATAATAATGAAGTTTATTTAATACTGATAATAGAGCAAATGGATACATATAATTAATCCAAAAACATGAGAGAGTGGACTGTATTTAAGAACCGGGTCAAATTTTGAACGACAACTCAGTGAAGTGTGAATTGATCAATATATGAATGAATGAATTGAATGTTTCAAATTATGATTATGTGCATGGATGATGTATCTTTGTAATGCACAACCGAATTGTGAGGTTACACTCACTGGGTGTACCTACATTCTTAGAAAGAAAGCAACTCGATATTCGGAAGTACTAATATTAAACCATGATAGTGGTTAGAATTTTGCTACCGGTATCCAGTTGAGACCCCAACGGTAATTCGCTATCTTGTTATTAAAACGTGCAGGAGAGTAACGGGGTAACATGAGATCAGTCAAGATTAATATCTACTTTATTATTGATGGAAAAAATGGGATTGACAATACAGGAACATTATATGCGTGTGACTCTGTCTTTGCATCGATGACTACTGCCTAGATTATGTCATAGATCAGAACGCCTCGCTTGCCTCACTGGTGTTAAAATGGCCGCTCGATTTGAAGTTTTGCTTATTTTTTATTTAATAATTTTGGCGGTAATTGGCAGCCTAATTGAAGAAATTGGCGGTGCATAGATTTTGTAGAAATTAAAAATTAAATTTTGTCGTAAAGTTAGCCCCAAAAAAATTATAACTCGATCAAATATATTCGAAAGAGGCTTCATCCATAGAGAATTTCTCGGCGGATACTATAACGCTAACCAAATAATTTGGCGGCCTCTAATTTCTTTATAATTAACGTAATTTATGAATGAAAATGAATCAGGCACTGCCTGGTGGTGCCACCGCACTGCGCGGATCCGTCGAGGGCGGTCATTTCGAATCGTCGATCCGTAATTGGTCGTATATTTGTTTCACATTAGTGCGTCTCATCATGCTTTTGTTTCAATTATAAAATTATGATATTTCAGTAACTTTTTTGATTGGAGATGATCTGTACTGCAAATGTTTCATTTTAATGCGGTGACAACAATAGCAATGTGAATATTGCATATTCGATTTCTAAGAGACATCTTTTGTTTAAGGTGCCACAAATGAAAATAAAAGATAATGGAATTTACATGAAATCTGAGATCAACCAGCAAACCAAGCCGAATCTAAAGCCCAATCGGGCAACAAAGTCTGGAATGAATCCTGCCAACGCATTCTTTTTCCCCATTAATACTAATGAGATTTATTGAATACCTGATAGTACACAATTATTATTATCTATGTGCTATATATTTATCGATCATTTAAACAAATTCTGTGGAAATTTAAAATTGGTCAATTTGTTCGTTGCGGAATTTTGTGTGTATGGAAATATATTTTATATATTCGAAATGTATATTCCTGCGAAGAATTTTCATTCGAGTTACGGTAGATAATGTAAATATTGTTAACTCCATTTCCAAGACAATTTTTAATTTTCCATTCTCTTTTCAATATTGCAAACTAGCCATATCTCACTTTCGAGGTTTTGTTTCTTGTATTTGCTATATGAACCATCAATGATCATACACACATATATATTATATAGAAATATACCATTTTATTTTTTTTTTTGTTTTATTGAGTTAATTCAATGCGTGTTCGCCTTAAGTCATTTTAGTACCTAGGAGAGCGGAAAAGAAAAAGAGGGCGCGTCGGTTTTATCGAGCGTAGAGAGTGGGTGAATCACTCGGTATGCAAGAGTAGGAATTGCGTCGAACACTGTATGAGAAAGTCAAAGTGTAACCAAGGAGAAACATTACGTACTATAACAATAAAGAAACAAATAATTCATCAATTGATCTCTCATCGATTTCCTGATCTCCTTTCCCCATGATAAATTGCTTTAATAGTTCTTTTTTGCGATCAATAAAATAGACAGGAACATTATTAATATGGAAGGGACGATGGGTGAATAGCGCATGACCATCAAACAATAAGGCAAAATTGTGGCGGAATTTCAAACTTAGCATGGTCTAATGATCCACGCAAAAATCGATATCATATTGTAATTATGTTGGCATATCAGCTAAAGGTGGTGTTACCCATCCATATTTTTCGTGTGTCTTCACTTCAAGACTGGGAAATGATGCTTCAGCTGAACGACGATTAAACTCTTTGCTTGCCGTTGGCTTCCTGGCAACCCGTCCCTAAAAATAATGATAAAGAAAACCAGTTATAGCCCACAGAATCTAGCAAGTTTTACCCCGTTTGGGAAAATTAACTAGAAAAAGCTAGTAAAATTATAATTTTGATAAATTTCGATACCCAACCAGTT
>JAPYZF010000835.1:0-14078 GCA_030523045.1 Meteorus cinctellus
AAAATGTAAGCAAACATTTTTTATTGCAAATTAAATTATCAATTACTTTGGTTCCATAACTTTTAGTTGTAGAACCAAAAATAAAAAAGTTATTAACAATAAAAAGAAAATTTGTTGCCAAATTTTCTCTTTTTTTGTTAATAACTTTTTTATTTTTGGTTTTATCACTAAAAGTTATAGAACAAAAGTTGTAGATAATTTAATTTGCAACAAAAATGTTCGTCTTACTTTTTTGTGCGACTAATAGTTTAGGAGATATGGCGGAAATACCGTTTTCACCCCTTTTTTAATATGGCGGCCAAACTGCAAGGGCTGCGACCCCACAAACTCAAATTTAAACTTTTCATAACACTCCCTAAACATAAAAAAAAAAAATTGCGTGCTCCCAAGTTTCCAAGGTGAAATGTAACATTTCAATGGACTAAATTGGTATCACATAGAAGAAGCGATCTCACAACGAAACATCACCAAACAACACTCACGAGCGAGCGTAGCGAGCGAGTAAACACAACCACACATGCGAATTTGCGGACTGGGCCCATAACCTATTGAAACACAATGACAGTTTCGCATAGACTAAATTTATTTTTAGAACATGTAAATACATAGATATCATAGAGTGGCGCTGCTAGTCGCTCAGATACATTATTTTGCTACTATTGTAATACTTCAAACAATTGCATGATTGTATACCATTTATAACCACCAAACGTCCCTCATCTCAGTGCTAACTCGACAGATGTAGCGCTTGTCCAGGAATCAACAAGTTGAGAGATATTTTGAGCGAGATTTTCGATGAAAACCAAATTTAGACCATAACTTACAAAAATTGGATATTGAAAACATTGGACGACTCTTGAAACGATTTTAAAATTTTCCTATGATTTCATCAACGAATTTTGATCTAATTTGAAATATCTGCAACCGCACGCGTATATCGCTCAAGAGCCAGCGAGTTTCATGAAGCAATTAAAAAATTCATTGTAGGATGATGAATTTTTGATTGTTTGTCATTTCGCGGAGAACTACACTTTAGTTGTACAAAATGCTGTGTCTGGTTTTCACTGGACTAACAACATAGCCACTATTTATCCAGTGATTATATACTTCACCGTGAACAATGAACTGACGAATCGAAGTCTAGTCATCATATCGGACTGTAATCATCATGATGCAGTTGCAGTGAATGTGTTCGCGAAAAAAATCATAGATTTGGTAAAAAACATCATACGAAGCGCGAAGAAAATTTTTGATCTTTCTGATGAGGCGGCATAACAGTTCAAGAATTTCAAGAATTTTCTTAACCTGTATTTCCACGGAGATGATTTCGGAATAACAGCTGAATGGCACTTTTTCGCGATCGCCCACGATAAAGGCATGGATCTTCTTCGCTTCTTACGAAGTTGCAATCTATCCGATATTCATCCAGAGCGTCATTCCATTCTCTAGCTACTTGTTTCAGTCCATAGAGTCCTTGATTGAGTCTGCACCCCCAGTCTGGATGCTTTTCGTTCACACATCCAGGTGGTTGTACCATGTAAATTATTTCTCTTAATTTACCGTAGAGGTATGCAGTTTTTATGTTTACTTGCCTCACAAAGTAATTATTTTCACCAGCAATACATAGAAATGTTCTAACAGTTGTTATCATTACCACAGGAGCCGTGATAAATACCTCATCATAATCAGTGCCGTACTTTTGTGAGTAACCCTGCGCAACGAGTCTCGCTTCAAATCTTTTTGACTTTCCGTTTGCCATGGTTTTGATCTTAAAGACCCATTTACAACCAATCGTCTTTTTGTTTCTAGGTATCGGTTCTAAATCCCAGGTGTTGTGTTCACGTAGTGATTTTAGTTCTTCTTGAATAGCCTCCATCCATTCTTGACTATGAGGTCCGCTGATTGCTTCTTCGTATGTTTTTGGCTCAGCTTCATAGTTGTCGTTTTCCTTGTCGTACATGTATTCATACTCTATGTCTACGTTACGTGCTGCTTGTGCTAGTTCCGGGGTATTATTTGCGCTGTTTGTATTTTCCGAGGCTTCCCCTGTAACCAATTCTTCTTCCAGGCTGATTGGTGCTTCCCCTGAACCAGTTGAAAGGAATGACTCGTGCTTTACCTTAGGCTTCTCTTCTCCGGTTGTTTCTAGTAGGATGAAGACCACGTTTTGTTTTGTACCTGGTGATTCTTCAGTTTTTTCCATCAGTGGCTGGATTTCGCACGAATCATCCACATCTGTCCCTTGAGTGCGACATTCTTCAAGAAAAATGACATCTCTGCTCTCGAATATTTTTCTGGATGAATTTTCTAGCAGTCTATATCCTTTAGAGCCTTGTAGATAACCTATGAATACGCACTCTCTGGCCTTGGGGCTTAGTTTTTTTCTCAGTTCTTTCGGGATGTGGGCATAAGCCCTGCAACCAAAAGCTTTGAGATGACTAACGTCTGGTCTTTTGTTGAACCAGAGTTCGTATGGTGTCTTGGTTCTCGTTCTGGTCGGTAGGCGATTCTGTAGATATGTTGCTTTCATTACTGCCTCTCCCCAGTATGTGTTAGCCAGTCGAGCATCAATGAGCATGGTCCTTACTGCCTCCATCAACTACCTGTTCTTCCTTTCAGCTAGACGATTCTGTTCCGGAGTGTACGAAGTCGTCTGTTGTATCTCAATACCATTGTCTTTCAGGTATTCTTTTAAAGACTGTCCGATGTATTCTCCACCTCTGTCAGACCTGAAAATTTTTGGTTTTTTGCCTAGATGTGTCTCACAAGACTCTATAAATTGTCTTATCACTAATTCAGCTTGTGATTTTTGTGTCAGGAAATAGAAATGTGTATACTTGCTGTAATCATTGATAAGAGTCATAACATACTTTCTGCCTCCTGGCGTTGCTGCTGACATCGGCCCGCACAAGCCGCTGACAATTAGATCCAATATCCTGTTGCTTGTTGTTTTTGATTTTTCGGGAAAGGGTTTGTGTAATATCTTCCCCTCAACACATGATTCGCATGCTTGTTTTATTGGGCATTCATCTAACTTCATACCATCCGCTAAGTTTTTATTTCATAGTTGTTTGGTGGCTTTAGGGTCTCTGTGTGCAAACCTCGAATGCCAAACATGTATACAGTCCTTGAGTGTTGAAGCGTCACTGCAAATGCGTACTCTATAGTCTTCAGTTTGTACATGTGGCTGATTCCGTCTCCGACTGCAATTACTATGCCATTTTTGAGTATTGACATCTGATTATCCTTAATTTTAACTTGGTAGATTTGTTTTTCTAAAGCTCCAATAGATATCGAACCTGATTCGAAAGTAGGTGAATACAGTACTCTGTCTAACATTAGTTTATTACATTTTCCATCTTTAGTCAGACATTCTATACTGCCTCTTCCTATTCCGTGTACAGTACATGAATTACCGTTCGCAACACGTACCGTGGATCTGTAGGTAGCATCTATGTTTTCAGAGAAAGTGATGTCATTGGTCATATGACTGCTAGCTGCCGGGTCCAGGAAACATTCCTTCCTAATTCTTTGTTTACTCTTACGCTTTACTTACTGAGTACGCTTGTTGCTGTATACTTTCATCGCTGTCGCTGTCCGACATGCTATACTCTTCTTGCACGGCTCGTGCTCTTTCGCCTCTCCTCTGTTTACATTTTGTCCTCTGCTTCCACTGTAGATACTTTTCACAGTCTTGCTTGTAATGCTCTGTGCTTCCGCAGAAGACGCACTCAAAAGTCGCATGAGGTTTATTATTGCGTACTTTTAATGCACTTTCACCTGCATGTTCTGTTGATATTTTTCTACGTTTGCATTCACACATGAGTGTAGCTTTTATGTTGTCGATTGTTAGTTCTTCTTCTGATTTTGAGGCTAGTATTGACACTAATGTATGATACGAAGGTGGCATGCTATATAAAATGATCCAGGGGGCGAATTCATTAATCCCTTGGCTCCCTAGAGCTGTCAAATTATTTATCAGCTCTTGAATTTTGGAAATATGTTTTTCTGAATCATCACCTTCACCTAATTTTAACTGCAATAATTCCACTACTAAAAAAAATTTATTTATTCCACTAGCCTTCTGGTGATACTGTGCTAGCGCATCCCAAATTTCTTTAGCTGTCTTTTCCTCAAGCGTGTGTGGCGTTTGGTCATCCTCGAGTAATAACAGATTGTACTTTGCGCTTTTTCATCTTTTATTCCCCAGACTTCAATTGCCTCTTCATACCCGGTGGGTTTTGGCGTTGACAGTGCTTGCCAAGTGCCTTCTCTCTTCAACAATTTTTCCACTTTGTATTTCCACGCTTGATAGTTTGTGTTGTTGAGTTTCACTATACCGAAACTGCCGCTGCTGCTGCCTTCCGCCATCTTTATTCGGAACTTTCTGGACTTTACATGACTTTACTTATACTTCAGACTTTACTCAACTTTAACTTTAACTTTAACTTTCTCTTTATCTTTAACTTTTACCTGATACCTTGCGTGCTGTGCTCATAACCTGTTTGCTTTTGGACAAGGTATCAGATATCATACACGGAGTTATACGTACAATGCAAGGCTGCTCTGAACTTTACTCAATAACTAACTCTAAACACATCAATGCAACTATATGTAACTATATGCTGAGGAGTGGGCTGCCCACTTCGCACTCCAGTGATATCCATAACACAGGATTCATAAATTTCTTTCAGGATCCTTTGCATGAGAGTAAGAGAGGTAGAGCGAGTGCGCGAACTTCGCATGCGTGCAGTTCCAGACTTACTCTTTGGTTCAGGCACTCGGCTTAGCAAAACGGAGTAGAGACTTTCTCATGGTAGTTGCGTTCTCAACCTGTTTGTTACGGATACATAAATGGACTGACAAATCTAATACGCATACTATTATTCATGACATCCATAATATATCGATAACCGTGATTTACAAAAGGCATCTTATTTACAACAAAATATTCAGGGCAGAAATCTCAATTTATTTATTTTGCGGAATGAAATTTGGTAAATAAACAGCATAGCCTTGGATCTACAGTCGATAAAGAGAAAATTTAACTAAAACTTTTCTAATTATAAATTCTTAAAAATTGAAATCAATTAACGAATTTGGATTAGAAAAAACTGGTCAGAACTTAAATTAATAAGAAAAATAAATTATAGTTTAAGAAACTAAAAGACACGTTTTTAGAGTTAATCAAACTAAAAAGTAAAATATGATTCTTAACATAAGAATAAAATTACTGACTGGAAAATTAATGTAGCTATTATGAAAGCGTGGGGTGATTTGTATGACATTATTAAACTAACTCTGCATTTCGGAATGAAACTGGTGAAGAATTATAGCGATTGATATAGAGCAGGCAATTATATAGGTGACTGAAATATCATTCCCGTACATATCTCGGATAGCTTTACTGGTAGAGCTCTTGACGCGTAACCAATAGATCTGGGTTCGATTCCCAGTCCGGCCTGCCCGAATTATTTTTTCAGTTATCGAAAATTACCCACTGGCTATGTCCCCCCTTTCCTTTATCCCCTTTTTCCCCATTTCCCTAATAAGCTCAGAATGGCGATATCGAAATTTACAGCTCGATATCAATCGTTATAATTTTTTACTGTTTTCATTCCGAAATGCAGAGTTAGTTCAAAAATGTCATACAAAGCACCCCACGCTTTTAGAAGAGTAA
Organism: Meteorus cinctellus; assembly: GCA_030523045.1. Classification (NCBI taxonomy): domain Eukaryota; kingdom Metazoa; phylum Arthropoda; class Insecta; order Hymenoptera; family Braconidae; genus Meteorus; species Meteorus cinctellus. The sequence continues at coordinate 5,681 of JAPYZF010000835.1, forward strand.
CATCAATTTTCTTAACAGTAATTTCATTCTTATGTTAAGAATTATTTTTTACTTTTTAGTTTGATTAACTCTAAAAGCGTGTTTTATAGTTTCTTAATCTATAACTTATTCATTGATACAAAAAAACGCTGATTTTCAATTATGAATAAGATAAAAGGGGACATATCCTCACGATGAAACTAATCTCAAAAATAGTTAATACAGTTGAAGCTTTCCAGAAAATTTATTGAAAATAATTAAAAGTGTTATAGAATATAACGATATAGAAGATCAATTTCCTCAAAAGTTTAATATTTTTTCGGTCGGGTTTCCGCAAAGTTATGGGCGTTTGAAATAAAAGGCATCGATTTTTTCGAATTTCGAAAAAAAATCATATCTCGTAAATGCATCAGTGAAGAAATTCGAAAAAAATCAAGTAAAGTACTTTGAATAGGTACAACAGAAAAAAATTTGAGCCAAATCAAAAAATATAAATCGCAAAACTGGTTCAGTTTAGCTGAAATTATGTATATTTCTAAGTGACTCTACACGGAAAAATTAAAACCAGACTGGTTATAGTTTTGCACCCGACTCAGTTAGGTGCTGAACAAAAATGAACCAAAAATCAAGTTAATACATGAGTGAATCATGTGTGCACATGACTCAGTCAAGTTTTGCACAATACTCAGTCTGGTGCTGCACACGAATCCGTACACAGTAATCAGTCCGGTGCCACACATGAATGACTCGGGTGCGCACACGAATTAGTTCTGTATTATACTGTTTTTATCTTATAGATTTCAATTATACTACTGGTTCGTGTATATCACATGAATAGCTATAGTTTTGCACCATAATCAGTCAGGTGCAGCCCACGACTCATTCAGGTCCTACACCGTAACTACTATTGTACTGCGCATGACTGATCACCGTTCAGCGCTCAAACTTACGATAAGGCTTAACGTTAAAGCAGAGAGCAAGTGCTTTTTATTAGTTTTTAAAATTATTAAACTTTCTCAGTGGACATTCCAATATAATTTTCAAAGTTATTAAACTGTGAAGCTGTTAAAAAATAAAGTAAGTATATGAAATCAACAAACATATTTTATAGTCGTCATTAGGTATTGTATCTTGACATTTGGAGATTACTTTTTTTACATCTTAAAAATATGATTTCTTTAATTCTGTGTACTTATTTTTTTAAACTCTTTACTGGTTATCTGAATCATTTTCTTTCTCAGTTGGTTATAAATGTTTATGTCTCTATTTTTCATTTATATTATTTTCCATTTTTTCATAAATTTTAGATAATATGGATAACAATTCAGATCAAGTTGACAATCCACCAGGTGAAGTAATCCAATTTCCCGAAGAAAGTGACTACACACTCGAGTGTTCTAAATGTCATAGTTTAAACGACATAAATTCTATGATTTTTGTACCTGTAAACCAAGACTTACGGACTTTTTTAAATCGTTCCTCTGAAGGACTTGAAATACTCTTTCATTACCATAACTTTAAGTCGTTAGACAATAATATGAAAAATCACTTGACGCGTTTGATTATAAGTCGAGAACTATTTACAATAATAAAAAAAAATAATGTGAGTTTGGAAAATCCGTTTCAAACATTGGAGTAAGCTGATTTTCTTCTTATGCATGTTTGGTTATTTATTTTGTTTTAATTGTTTTTTTTTGTACATCAAAGTAGATATTGTTGAGTAAACTTTAAAAATTTATACTTTAACTTAATAATTCTAATGCTATAAATATTTATGTATGTTTAGATTTCCATCTGATTTATAAAACAAGCTTGCTGATGAAGTTGTGTCTGTCTTCGGTGAAAAAAAAGGTATTTATTATAGCCCTGGTGGTTCTCGAGTAAATGCTTCCGGAAAGTTTGTTCAAAGGACCAATAACATGCGAACTCGTTTCGTTGAATCCGGTTTATTAGTCTTTCCGGATAAATCCACTGGTTCCACAGAGTCTGTTAAAAATACAAGTAATATAAATAATCCCTGAATAAAAAAAAGTATTGAGACAATGGAAAAAAGTATTGAAAAGTATTGAATTGGCGAGAAAACGAATACTTTTCAATACATTTTTCTTTGTTTCAATACTTTTTTTTAATCAGGGATACGCTACACATAATTTCATGAAATTATTATGAGTTGATAGTATGATAATGTAATTTTGATTTTAGGTGTAAATGTAGAAGAAAAATTGTCAATTTTGAAAAAGAGCCAAAGTCCTTGGAACTTGATAGTGAAAGCTTGGAACTCGACTTACGAAGTGAGAAAAAGTTTAATCAAAACTAGAGGAGAGACTAATTTGCGGGAGTTTACAGAATATCCATGCTTACAAAGAAGTACTGGCTTAGAATTGGTGAGTTGCCCTATTGTCTTTACATAATTAACTTATTTTTACAAATTATTTCTGTTTTAATAACAATTTATATTTTATAGATTTTTGCTGATTTTAACAAACAATTTCCCAAGGCGGTGAATATACACGATAAATGGAAGCTTCTCCGTGCTGAAATTGAGAACTTCATTACATCTAAAAACATTACTACTAAAGGATCTCAATTTCTCCTACAAAAATTATCCGAACTAATCAACGGTACATTTTACTTCAGACAGTTTCGAATTTCGTACTTATAAACAGTGTTTACAATTTGAGATTATTTTAGAAGGTAAAGACGCAGTTCTATTACAACTACTGCCATTAGCTATCAAATCTGCAGATAAAAAAGTCAAGCCAGCTGCAAAATCACCTGCAAAACGAAGAAAAAGTGATGTCGCAGATAAAGAGAACGTAGAAGAAGCGAGCGATAAAAATTTTGATGAATTTATTTTAAAAGTCAATGTAAGTTGTTTGATATTTTAAATTAACTATCTTTGTAAATATGTAAAATTGTAAACAATCAATTCAAATGTTTTCACTTTTAAATCCTCAGATTGCAGCTGATCTCGATAAAGCAATTGAAGGGAAGCGTCACAATTGCGAATCGAAAGGTGAAACCGCGCAACCTTTCATTACCTTCGTTGGTTCATGCACTGCACCGGAAAGCTTTTACGTGGTTGTTGATAACATCAAATATTCTGTAAAATCTGCTATAGAAGCTATCGACGCGACTTACAAAATATTTTTTTCAACAAATTGTCAGTATCCTAAGTCTGATCGCCAAGTTTGGATGTTTATACAAAAAATTATCTATTGCATGGAATTTAAAGGTGACAAATACGGAGTTCAATTGAACAACGCCTTTTCTTACTTTGAGAAACTGTTACCAAAATCTCAATAGACACTATGGATCCGCACCAATTTTCTTCAAAAATAAGTCAGAGTGCTGCTAACTTAGTATTGACACTGCTTAATTATCCTGATTTGACCCGACATCGAGTTCAAGACCTTTTAAATGTTTTTAATATATTTTTGAATAACGACTGTATTTCAATATTATTAGATCAAATGATTTATCGCTTGAAACATTTGGGTGAAAATCCATATAATGTCGCCGCTTATAAACAAATGATAAATACTTTTCAAGATCCTTTTAAGCAATTCAAAACTAAAGAACAGAGTCTTGATTTTTTTTAAAATAATGGTACATACATTCCTCCAATAGAAATTTCTGTTGGAGTGAAAGAAACCTATATACACCAAAAGTCTATTGTAACGTTAACCAAAAAGGATATAACAATTCAATTTATTCCTCTCAGAACTGTTTTTAAAAATTTTTTTGAACAACCGTATGTATTAAATCAAACACTGACATATTTAAATCATTTGGAATCTAATACTGAACTCATGTTAAACGTCATTCAAGGAGAAGCTTGGCAAAAGAAGAAAGTTATGTTTGGTCAAAAAATCGTCTTCCCTATTTTTTTGTATCAAGATGAGTACGAAACTAATAACCCCTTAGGGAGCCATAAAGGCTTAGGAAAAAATGGTACATTTTATGTGACTTTGCCTTGCTTACCTCCACATCTCCGTTCAAAAACTGAAAACATATTTTTATCAACATTATACAGGACAAAAGATTTGCAGTACGTGTCGTTAAAAACTATTTTACTTAAAACTGTTGAAGAACTGAAATTTTTAGAAGAAACTGGTATAGAGATACAACACGGATCCGGCTCTACTCGAATTCATTTTTCTTTAATGGGAGTAATTGGAGATAATTTAGCTGTGCATCAAGTTCTTGGATTTATTGGAAGTTTTAGTGCAAATTATCCGTGCAAATTTTGTTTATTGGATCGGAAAAATATAAATAATGTCTTGAGTGAAGATCAATGTAATATACAGACTAATAGTATTTATGAAGACGGATTGAAACAGAATAATCCTAGTGAAACTGGAATTGCTGGTCCTTCTGCACTTTCCGACTTGAAATCTATATCTACCATAGAGCTTCTAACTGTAGATTATATGCATGACATATTGGAGGGTGTCGCTCAGTATGACTTGGGATTAATTTTATATAACTTTATTGTTGATGAAAAATTGTTTAGTCTATCGGATTTAAACAATCGTATTAAAGGATTCCAATATGATGAAGATGAAATTCGTAATAAACCCATTGAAATTAAACACAGTCAAATAAATAAAAAATTTATAAAAATGTCAGCTGCTGAAACACTATGTCTTTATCAAAATCTTGGAGTTTTAATTGGTGACTGGATTCCATCCGATAATCCTTTCTGGAAACTAGTAATTTTATTTAAAAATATATTAGATATAGTATTATCTCCGATAATTCACAAAGATCTGTGTGATTTACTAGAAGTTTTAGTTCAAGAGTATCTAACTTTGCGTGTAAAACTGTTTCCCGATCAAAGTTTAAAGCCCAAACATCACTTTTTACTGCACTATGCTCGAGTAATGAAACGATTTGGACCATTATGCAACATGTCAACAATGCGATGTGAGCATAAAAATCAAGACGCAAAAGTTATTGCTAATGCTACAACCAGCCGCAAAAATATATGTAAAACGTTGGCTGTAAAACATCAACTTCAATTTAGTTATAGATTGTGGTGCAAAGTTTCTGTTAATACTGGCTATAAAAAGGGTCAATCAATTCTTAAAGAAGCTCAAAATATACCGGAATATTTTATTTTCTCATCGCTTCTGCCTATTAACCATCACGATTTAGTGAATCTAATTAATCAAATAACTTTTAAAAGCCGAACAATAACTCAAAATACAATATTAATGTTCCCGAATGAATCTGGTCCGAAATTATTACTAGTTAGTGCAATAATCGAAACTTGTGACAAGATATTATATATTATTTGCAAAGATGTTACTGATTATGCTTATTACAATGATCATTATCAAGCTTTATATTTGCATGAGAGTGCTCTGATTAAAACGTCACACATAAAATGTTTGACCATCCAAGAATTTGAACTTTGCTCAGTATCCCGTATTACTCAAAATGGAAATGGAAAATTTATTCCAAAACGTTGGGTGTGAATTTCCAATTGCGTTATTTATAATATTAATTTAAATATAAATATAAGTATAATAAATAATATTATTTAATTTGTTCTTTTCTTTGCTTTTTAATAAATGAATATTTTAATAAAAAACGAAATTGTTATATTTTTACCAATAAATAAAAAAACATAAGTATAGTTATTTGTAATTTTATAGAAAAGAATTTTAATTTTAGCGTACAGCAGAAAATTGTTTCATCTTTTATACTTTCTAATTCAATGTTAAATATTTTTCGAGTGCGTCACAAGATTAGCTGTTGCGCAGAAGAATAAGTATTCGTGTGCGCACCCGAGTCATTCATGTTTGGCACCGGACTGATTACTGTGCACAGATTCGTGTGCAGCACCAGACTGAGTATTGTGTAAAACTTGACTGAGTATCGTGCACACATGATTCACTCATGTATTACCCTGATTTTTGGTTCATTTTTGTTCAGCACCTGACTGAGTCGGGTGCAAAACTATAACCAGTCTGGTTTTAATTTTTCCGTGTAATATAAACTCTGCCTACAATAGAACAGTCAACAACCCTAAATTTTTCAATATTAGCATATCAAATAAATATTGAACAAGAAATGGTGTGTGATCCATAATTATGAGTGAAGTTAATGAAACAAAAACTTTAACAGCTGCAGATATTGATGAGAAATTAATAATCAATCCTCGTGTAATGAAAAATATCTACATTTTATATGAGTTCTATTTTACCCAATTAGTTAAATTCATTAGGATTTCGAATTTCAGCGACTATTCTAGCAGTCAATGTTAAAAATCGATGTATCGATGTTTTTGAAGTGTTTATGATCGAGGATTGATCAAGGATGATCAAGTTATAGAAGTGTTTATGATCAAGGATTTAAGTTTGAATTGGTCATTAATACTTCTTTACAAACAAAAATAATTCAAAAATAATAATCTAACAGCTCAACAATACAATTCACAAGTCACACAGTTTCCACTTCCATCGGCAGTCCCCAAAGACTGCCCTGCACGTTTTTTTTTTATTATTTATTTGAAAACTAGCGTACCCAGACCGCCTCGGCGGGCTTTATTTGAGCATACATGAATTGAATTATCAACAAAATACAATAAATATAAGAATGAAACCGCCACAATAATAATTATCATTCTTCCCCAATTTCATTTTTTTCTACCCGTTTTCCTATCGGGTGAAGATTATGACCTACACCCATAAACATATCAGTTAACACAATATTGACTCCACTATCGACGCAGAAACGAACAGGGCTCGCTTGACTATTGACAATAAAAGTTACCTGTAGAGCTTGTGCATTGTAAATATGAACTAGCTGAAAATCGACTCATTAAATATCTAATGCAGTGAATTAACTAATAATTCACCGGATGTTCATTAAATTTGAGAATATAGAGTGCCGAATAATCCCTCAACATCATTAGATAATTAATAATATTATGCTCAACAGTGAACATTAAATAGTTCAAATTCCCAGATGATCTCACACGAATTACACTCAAAATCATGCCAGCAATTCTTGTATAAGTAATAAAAAACAAATTAAATTTCCAAAATTAAAAATTTCATTACATTAAAAAATTCTAATTTACCTGTAATTTTGATTAATTTGAAACATTTGTCCGGCTGATGCCATTGATTTGCGATTATTAAAATATATGATATCAAGAGTGAACTATTTAATAATTGATGAATTTATTAATTGCCCGAATGTATTATTGTTTTTTGCTTAACACAATGTAACAATTTTTGTATATTTATTTTTATTGTTTTCAACAAAAATGCCAGTTGATTCAGTATTTATTGATACGTATATCTAAGATTTAACAATCAAGTTTGTTTCTTCATTAATTTATTAAAAGTATGGTAACTAAAAGATGGTAACTATGGTAACTATTTTCGGTTAATAACTTTACACAATAAATTCAAAATCATATGATGCCGGATTCCATTTCTTGAAAATCTTTTTGACATATTTCCAGGTCTAATAGAAAGAAGTGCATCATAAATAGATATTAAATAATAAGCTGAGTAAATGTTATGAAATAATACACTGTAATGAATATGGGATTGATTACTATTTATTATTTAAACAAATATTTACTTTTTACTTTCCAAAGCTCTTGTATTCCTTTTTGTTTGTGCAATCTTGTTCTTTTTCAATCAAAGTTCTAATTTGCGCAAAAGACATGGACGTGTTTTGAAATGATTCACAGAACGACTCCTACGAAAGTCAATGGAAGTCAATAAAAAAAAAACAGGGTGAAACTCCGCAACTTTTGAAAATTTTCAATTTTCTTAGCGGGAAGTTAAAAAGCTTACAAATTAATGGATTAAAATGAATGGATTAAATATTTTCCACCTGTCTCACTTCCCCAAATGCATTTAATTTTCTCCTTGAAGCTACCATAGACGTTCCAATTGACTCTTTAAATAATTTATTGCTAATACAAAATTTTATGGTGGTTTTATAGGATATTGAAATATTGTGCTATGTTTCCTCAACGTAATATTTTGAAATAATTTCAATTATTTTTAACGCACTCACACGCATGTGACATTTTTCTCTTTTTTTCTTTGGTTTCTTCGATTTGTAGGTTTGTTTCCCAGTGGCTGCTTTTTTAGGTCGCATTCTCACTAATTGCAATGATTCTGTGAAAAAACATGATCAATGACAAAAAAACCGATTTTTCATAGTGACAGTCAGATGACAAAATCTCAGCACATGAATACATCCACGGTGCTATAATTTACCTTTAATTGAAATCGGTCCAGCCGTTTCGGAGTCTGTAAGGAATATACATACAAACTTTCTCTCTTACATATTGTTATGACCTGAATGTAATGCGGTCGTTGGAACGAGTGGAATAGATTAGATTTTGGCAGTTGATAATTGTAGATGATCGAAAAGTCTAAGT
>JAPYZF010000836.1:0-13638 GCA_030523045.1 Meteorus cinctellus
GCCAAGTTAGAAATCAAAGAAATAGGTCTGTAATTGGTAGCCAGATGGGCGTTACCAGACTTGTAAATTGGAATAATATCAGCTTTCTTCAAAGCAGTGTGCCACCCGGAGAAATTTTTGAGCATCTCCACCATATACAATCAACCTCTACCTGAAAATACCCCTGATATTAAAAAATTTTTAACTCCGAAATTATTCATTTAACCCCCAACAAACTTGATGACACGATTCTGTAGGCCAAAATATGAATATTGCAATTTATTTGAACTTCCTAGATCCCACGGAGGACAATATCAACGACCCCATATCAACCCTAAACATTAAAAAATTCATGTCTCTTTAACTATTTATTTAACCCGCACCAAACTTGGTAACACAATTTTTCGGGCGACAATATGTGAATAATAGTAATGTTTTTTCTTCAGAGCGAACAAATGCATTAGGTGCGAAAATAGGTCATCAAAAATTCTATAGTAGTATGTATTTTATAGTTAGTTAATGTAATTAATAATCACGATAGTAGTTAGTAATGTTGACTCGGGATGTTTTGTTGCCATCAACGTCATTGCGACCACGGATATCATTGATGGGCGCGTATGCCCTCGACGAATCACATCTCTTTCCTCTGGTACTATCATCTTTGCCGTGTTGTCTGATCTTTCCCAAATCCATTCTGTAGAGATTTAATATCTCAATCAAGAACTATGTTATATACCATTCATACTAAAAATCCGTTGACGTATATTACCTTTTGTTCTATTTATTTTTCCTCCATCTCCTTTTCTGCTCCGCACCATTATTTTTTTGGCGCGAGGGATTCACGCTTTTGTCCCTATCGGCTGGACATCTCTATCGATGAGGGATGGCACAAGTGTCCTTTTTTCCGGAGTAGGTGCAAATTGAATCTTAATAACTTGCACTCCGCCCTTTTGCATTTTTCAGTCGTTGATCTCTGTTCTAGTTTCAGGCGTTAGTGGGGCGGCATCTACTGCTTCCACCGCATCTGTTGTAGCTTCGTCATCGGAATTGATGTCGTTGTTTATTGCCGGGTCCTTAATAGTTTTGAATTTTGTTACACCCATTTTTCTGAGAAAAAACACGAATAGAAAGCTATTTGGTAAGTTGCAGGGCCAAGTAACTATTTTCAAATATCCACGTGGAATATAAATCCACATGCACAACAATTACATTTTTTTGTGACCTAAAAGAGAAATATGTAGGGATAATGTATGCAACCAAAGGAATTTTATTTTGTGTGGCATACAAAGATTTGGCACCTGAAAAGGGATTGAATACTTTCGCGAAATTCTCATATCGCAATGTCTAATGAACATACTTTTTTCAGTGAAAACCAATTAAATGTGGTCAAACTTTTTGAACCTCTCAATTTCTTCAGAATTTTGGTGCCTTGCGTGGGGAATTTCCATTCCTTGGCCGCTGGCGTGCCCGTTCACGAAGGAGTTTTCAAATCTTTTCTGCGTCACAAAAAAATGTAATTGTTATGCATGGGGTTTTGTATCTCATGTCACTACTTGAAAATTGATATTTGGCACTTGAACAACTTAAAGGTGGAACTCTATTTCGATGACACCTCTACTTATTTTCGAAAAATGACTCATATGCATATGAATAAAAAAAGTACTTACGCAAACTTTTCTTATACTTTGCGAACGCAGAAATGAAACTGAAGGGTACTGTGGTCAAAATGCTTATTGCATAACGTGAAATCATTGTAGTTAATTACACTTGCGTTAGAAGCGACTCCTATGATCAAATCAGACTAAAGGTTGTTTAATGTCCATGTGCTTACCCATTACTAGGCACTAATATGTCCATTGGGCGGATCACATTACCACTACTCGGCATAAAACGCCATCAGAAAAGAGTGTCAGCAGCCCGGAGTGTTCGGGTTCGGATCGTGAAAGGTCGCACGAAAATTTGGCAAACCAAATATCAGATAATGGAAAATATATAAATTGCAATAAATTGTGATTCAAATCTGCACCGTACGAGTTGCCGCCAAAATTTTCACACCCAGACTCTGTAGCTCTGTGATGCATTCGATTCTTAATTCTTATTTGCTAATTAAAAAATGTCAATTGTTAGCTACTCTTATGAGCATTACCGGGAGACGTCGGGAGGAGGTCATTGATACAATAGTACAAATTATGAATATTTCATATACACTGTGATCTATTATCTCTCAAAAAAATCCCCGTCATATGATCACTCATCACCATCAATAACGAGGGAAATCCAGGGATTCTTCAGAACTGGACCATCCAATAAAAAAATTGACACTATTGTGTGTCGAGCATATGCACGTTCTCTCAAAAGCTACAATAATTCATTTGTCCTACAATACGATACCAAATAATGCAATTATGGAAGATACAGAGCTATGTCTCATCATGATAACCACATGAGTCCAGTGATTTCACAATACTGGGGAACTTGATTAAGCATGATATACTACTATGCTTTATCATGATCGTAACACGAGACCAGTGATTGGGCAATACTGGAGAATTCGGGTGTTGGAGAATGGAACTTATTTCTCTCGGCAAAATCTAGTACACTTTCCTTTGTTATATTTTCGACACAGTCTGCAACGGTCAAATTCTCTCTGCTCTTTCTTTAGCGCTTTCGCCTTTTTTCTTTTTGTTCCTCTGTTGTTCTTCAGCATCAGTGTCAAGGCTATTTATTTCAAGGCAATCTCTATGCATGTGACGTTCACAGGAAATGCAGCGCAATGACTGTTCCTTTGACATGATTCTCATACAATGCAGACATTTTGTTGTAACGTTTTCAGCTTTCAAAATAAGAGCTGCGGCTATTTCTTGGCGAAAATGTAAGGGTTGGAGGTTTTCATTAAATTGCTCGCTCTGCCCCATGCATTTTATGCAATGCATCACATGAATTCCACAATTGTATACGTCATTCATTGTTTAATACGGACGATCCCTGAATAATTCAAATTTCTAGATGTGGATTGCGGATTACAATTATTGAGGAATTTTGTGAAAGCTGCCATGACTCTGTTTTCTTCAGCTATTTCAACTGTTTTGTATGGGCCCATCAGGATTAAAGTTCTGGTAGTGATTTTCACAACTAACAGTCGCCAATCGTCGTAATAAGTATATGGCATTAGAACGTCTTTGAGATCAGTCGTAATGTTCAGCAACGTTGCTTTTCCATGCGAAATCAATCTTGGTTCCCAATTCCTTTCTAACACAGTGCTACAAGCATTAGTGGAAAAGTAGCTCACATTTCTCCAAGTGTTTATGTGAGTTATTGTGAATGCATCAATAATTTGTCCATTGGCCCAAGCTTTTGTAGCCACAAGAGTACGGTATTGTGGTGCCGATATGATCGCTCCAGGGAATATCAATGGTTTAGTGATTCTTAACGTGAATATGCCAATTTGAATTTTTCGGGATTGCGATGCAGACTAATACAACACACTATTGATTAGTTCATTCTCTAAAATTCCCAATTTTTCCGACACAAACATTTCATTGCGGTCCGTGTCCAATTCGGCTTCCACAATCGTGGTCACAACATTAAGACTTGCCTTTATTTTGGTTGATGACGTAGCTGGTGTAGTTACTGTGAAACTATCCTGTTCAATTTCAACATTTATCATTTTCTGACTGTAATTCATCATAACATCATCAGATTGAACTGTGGAGCGAGTTCTTTTTTTTTATCGATGGATTCCATCACATCGGTGTTATTGGCAATTTCCAGAATCTTTCCCTTCATATTATTGATATGTCGTGCTGTCATACAAGCATTTCGTTGCTTTACGGGTCTTTGACCTGCGAGGTCCTTTTTGTTTCTTCCCCAAGTTTCAACAATGATTGGATTCGATGCTGTTTAAGGATAGATCTAAACATAAGGCACCTTTCAGAGACTTTTTACTTTCACCGTACATAGTTTTTCTTTTGCCAACCAGTTCATTATATTCAATTAGTCGCCAACATACGTTCCCAATGCTCAAATTTTTGTCGTCTTAAAATTTGCGTTTTATATATTCTCATATGTGATTCAGCATATGCATTTGAAACACGAGAAATATCCGCATCCACCAAATCTAATATTATTCCTGACCAAGTATGGCATGTAATGTTTCGTCAAATAGTCGACAAACCCTGACGACGAACTTTTCGAAGAATGGAGAGGTGGCATACACAGTATTCCTTCTGCCATACTATGCTTCAAATTCATCGCCCACGCCTTTTTCTCGCTCAGTGATTGTTTGAATTTCTCTATTGATATCATCAAGATCTTTGCTGTGCATTTGCTTCATTTCTGTGAAACACAGCCAATTTAATTCCGACAATTTCACATTATAAAACGGCGTCTCATCCTCTTTCGTAATATATGTTAAAACATTTCACCGCGAAGTACACGCACGCACATCCAATGAACCTTCCGGCCAAACACTATTACAGTATTCAACCAAGTCTTTCAACATCCACCCATGTTCAAACTGAATAAATAAATGAAAATGATGGCTTACTTTTGACGCTTTAGCGCTCTTCTCGAACGAGCAGCAATACGCTGTACAGCTCGGGAAAGATAAGACAAAGTCCCGGTGGATCTCTCCGTACACCTCAGGCACCCCCCTGGTGATGAGGAACAACTTGGTTGGCTTTCGTCGCTTTCTGTCCGCTCCTTTCGATGACGATACAGCTTCCACTTGGCTTGGCTCAGGGCGTCATGTGCTCGTCTCTGCTTCTCGTACGCCGACTTCCACTTCTGCAACAGAATCTGGTATTGGTCCTCTAATATTTATTTATACCGTAAGATGGACGGTGGTGAAAGAATTGTCAATTAAATTCCTGTGAAAGACAGTCTCTTGAGCTGTTGATCGTTTCTTAGTGAGCATTATCGAGGTAATTTGGCGAAATCTTCCTTCAAGCACCCAGACTTCACGACTCATTATCAGCAGACCGATACACTACATTACGAAAGGCTTCACATTCATTAATTTGGTGAAGCGTTTCTTGAGAGTTTTGGCGATTCAGTCCATGATGTATGCACAATAATTCGAAATACGGACCATAGGTTTTGGCCTTTTTTCTTTCATAACATAATCGAATGAAGCTTCCAAGTATTCTCTCATACTCATGTGATTCCATTCGAATACGATACTATTCATGAAAGCCCAACTCAAATCATTAACTATTGCGTTAAAAAGGGGCCACTATTCAGCGCACGATTGTTTCACAAATACCGTGTATTCTTTTAAAAATGTGGAGATTGAGACAATGGTGTGCTCAGTTGTTCTCATCTGACAAATCGAAATGGTCGATAGAAAGAATAAACAATAAAATAAACAAAAGAATAAATGAAAGAACAAACGGAAGAGGGCCTACGAAATCGTAGTATGATTGACACTTTGGGGGTCCGCCATTTTGTGTTCGTTCTATGGTTTGGTGAAAACTTCTGGGAAAACTAAAAAATTTCAGAAATTTTGTCAATTTCTTCATTCTTCTCCATTGCTCGTATAAATCATACATTGTTCCAACAATAGTTGAGTGAAAACGATAGTATTTCTCCAAAATTACATTCATTTCATCATTCTTTTGTACATTACTGTACAAATTATACATTATTACAACTATGATACGCTGTAAACATCAACAATTCGCCGGAATTCTCTTCATTTCGCCATTATTCGTGAACATTCAACCTAATTCTATGTTATTCCGAATATAGTTCTGTTAAAACACCGAAAAATACAGTCATCACCATTCTGGCGGCACACAACTCTATTGATACACAACTGTATTGTATACTATAGCTTCATGTAAATGACTCAAATCATTTTTTGTCAATCAAATTTACGAAAATTACTTTCATGCACTCATTATATCATTTTCAACTATGCTTTCAACTAAAACTTTCATCAACAACTCTTTCTAAACAAACAATTGTTAGTAACAATTCCTCTCATTTCTCATTTTTCATCATAGTACACTTTATATTCACACTTAAAATCACACCAGATATTCATTATACCTTCCTATTCATGTATTCATACAGTAAGGTTCATAATATATACCCAAAAATACAAATTATTATAATTTATTTCACTAATATTTACTCGTTACCGACATCACTGCTCTGCTCTCCTCAGACTTCTGTCAAAATAGACAGAATCGAGATAGTCGCGTCCAGATGCAATATCACAGCCTTTGTTGATTCAATGACTTCCAGTTGTTTCTTCGTAAAAAGTATAATTCGCAGAGGAAGTGTGAATATTCTTGTTGGTCCGTCATTTAACTTCGGTGGTTCCAACTGCAACTGACAAACATCTTTTGAATCTTCTGATTTGAACTGCAGTCTTACTCCACAGTTTTGTTCGGAACTTATTTTCTGGACAACTTCAAGAGATACCATATGCTGACTATGTCCATTGGCCAATAGTTCTGTATCAGCGGTTGCGTTATTATTCAAATACGCGGCACGTGGGGCTCGATATTTTAGAAGTTTCATCATATTCTTCCTTCTCTTCCCTCTTGTTTGACTAAACGGTGCTCCTGCTTCAGCTGGATACGTATAGGTGCTTGGCGCCGTGCTTGCTGCGTGAATTGAAATGCGGTCGGTTTTTTTTTCTCGAAAACATCCAAACGAAATTTGGCTCTGTGGTCAGGATATAAACAACACGCATACAAAACAAAATTATGGTTGTTCGGTCGCGCGCCAGAGCGGAATGAAAGTGGGGAACTGCAATTGAAGCTTTCTTCCATCAATAGATGCATTTTGTGCCTGTTAAGGGCCTAAACATCCGTCTCTTGTGGCTATGTCATATGTTGGGATTTGGACGTTTCCGATTACGTACTTGAATGTTTGCGGCAGATTTTTGATAGCAAGTGACTTTTCTGTTGTTGCCTTCACGCTCCCAGGGTCAGTTTCACTAGCTTGCACGTCTAGATCGATGCCATCATGAAGTTCCTATTCCAGCGTACACCCGTAAGTAAAAGGTTGATTGTGATGATTTTGCCTCTATCTCCGTAAGCACTGGCCGATGTTGAACCTACGGTGCCATCATCTTTATGGAACACTTTTATTGACCAATTGAATCGTTGAACAAAAATCGCTATTTCGAAATTGGTCCCGTAAGTTCCAATTTTTCCCATGTATTTTATGTAGTCGTCAGAATCATTGAATGTCATCTCTTCTGACGATGTATTTCGCAAGCTTTTCTTGCTTCCCGAACTGCTGACTACATATGCGACAATATCTTCCCGAATCACCGTATGGAAGTCTTCCGTGCCATTGCTCCGAAATGGCAGACATCAGAATGAACAATTTCCATCTGCGATGATAGGAATCATTTTAAGGTTTTCAGCGGAAAGTGCATCCTTGAGACAATTGGCTCAATCGCAATTATTGGCAGTGGTTTTGTTTCTTTCTCATGTTTTGTTATACTACCCATGATTGCACGACGATCCATCATCTTATCAATTTTAGTGTCGACGGCGACAAGACGTAGTGAAATATTTTCATGATGTACAGTACTTTCGTGTTTACTACCATTGATTCCATCACATCTCGCGTCTAAAGTTGGAATTGGTATATTCTCTATATGCGCCTTGTTCAAGTTTCAAATTTTCGCTACCTTCTCTTTGAGGATACCTGAACGACATTGATTGCGCAGGTTCTGTCTTCACTTTTTTTTATGACCACTCTCCATCACTGCGGCAACCTATTGAGTGTTATGTCGTAGATGATTGAATATTTTACCCTAGCTTTTCAGCCAGTAGGTAGGGATTCAGAGACAGGAGAAGACAACTTGTTGAGAACAATCTCATTTGAAATTCTTTTAAAACATGATTATATTCAATCGTTAATACAGGAATTTCGTGTTTAATATATTTCATGCAAATACAAATCACTTGCGTTAAAGTCGAACGCCCCATTTTTCCCTCTTGGTTTCTAACTCGAAGGTGTGTACAGGAGATGGAAGGTAACTTTTTTGGTGACTGGGAGAAAGATTCGAACTGATTCCAAGACACTCAAAACTAGAACTGACTGTTTCCTTTTTTACTTTTCCCGTTCCATCCCAACAGAGAAAATAGTGGGCGTTCTCCTTGCGCAAAAATCTTTGGGTCGGGGAGAATTCGGGCCAATAGAGGTTTCCATAGGGTGGAAGTCTCCCCTCCCGTTAGGGCCCAACGTTTCGGGGGTCGCACTAGTTCCCCTCCACGTTGACCCACGCTATTTTTAACATAATTAATTATTGGTTTCTAGGTACTTAGTCGGTTTTCTGACATTTTCCAGATACTATATGGAAATGGTATGGAGTTAATTTTCCTAGAAATTTTTGTTAATCCAGGCCCAACTGATAGTATTACAAGGGGGATCCCCGTGAAGCGTTAGGGCCCTGAAATTTAATTTATTGCCCGAACCACATAGGCCGTCTATGTGGTCCATGGCAATCTGTTTTCTATAAAAAAAAACTCTCACGGCCCTCTTGTTTTTCAAATACCTATAAACCTAACTTATGGGAAACTAGACACTCAAATGTTAAATATATGTAATAAAAATACATGATTAATTGTTGGCGGTATGCGCCCGACATAACAGAGTGTCAAAAATGGTACCGAAATTGAACATATCGATCCGGGGAGCTTTAGCTACAAATGGTGGAGGGTTATATAATACGATTCAACCAATACGATTAAATGCAAAAATTTATTGATTACAAATCACGGACAATGTTACGTGTAGAATAAGTACAGGTTACATAAGTCTTTATACGACGAGCAAAATTATAAGAAACAACCAAAGGCAATGCCTTTATCATATCATTAGACATATTCGTAAATTCAAGCGGCTTCGCCATTCCCAAGGTCACATGACCCAAATCATCCTTACCTGAACACATACGCACAAGATCACGCAAAGACATCTCAGCATCAACACGATTACATTTAATACTCTGCTTTGCACGAGGATAAAAATTAAACCGCTTAGTTGTTCACGGTTTCCACACTTGATACGATGATATTATACGATCATCCCACATCTCACGACCATTCATAGTTGGGCCATATTCATTATTACAATTGATCAACTTAACATGAGGCATTACATTCGTATTATACAACATTGGTACAGGAACAGTTGGATCAGAAGCACTCACACGCGACCATTGCATATCATACATGACCAATACAACCTTATTAACAATTACTTTCTTATATTGCTTAGACAGCGCAGTAAAATGAGGATTAATGATAGAGGGAAAGAAAATATCAAAATTATTGTAAGTAGCTTCACACTTCGCCGCTCCAAACGCCCAAGTAGTACCCATAGCATCATGAAGAACATGAGTAGATCGAAAAAATTTAGGCGGCGTCAGACTCATCGGAAGATAACGTATCTGCGAAGCGACGTTTCTTCGGTGCAGGGCCGGCCATCTCCTCTTCGTCGTCGTCTTCCGACGATATCTCAACAATCTCTTCGGCTTGGCCTTCACGCGGCTCTTCCTTGACCTCCGCAACGGGTACTTTCTTCTGTAGCCAATACGACGCGGTGGCACTAACAAAAAGAAGTCTATTACGAAATGCCAATTCATCAACTTCATCATAATTAGAAACAAAAATAATATGACCAGTAAAAACAATATTAACATCTGCACTACATTTAACAGAATATACATACGGACGACCTTCAGTTAAACGCTTAAGAGCAGCGATACTATACAAAGAAATATCAAATTCTTCAAAAATAATTATTTTATGAATACGAGCATCAAAACCCTGCATAAAAAATTGTCCTACGCCAGGATAGAACACGTAAGGCATGTTCTCCCGACCAACAAAAGATTCGACGAGTGTCGTTTTACCAAGATTGCCAGACCCATAAAGATAAAGACACTTCCGCTTATGCACATAAGTGAAACTTGAGTTCCACCACAAAACGCATTCCATAGCCCAATCCTCATGACTCATCTCGACACGTTTCAACTTGCACGGAGGCAACCGTTTTTTCACATCAGACAAATACGACTGAAGAAACTTATAACGATTACAATACTTAACAACAAAATGATCAGTATGATCAAATGTAGACGTTCGCATAGCCCATTCATATAAATTAACATCTTCTTTTGTTATATACGTTAAAACATTACGACGCGAAGTACACGCACGCACATCCAACGACCCTTCAGGCCACACACTATTCCCGTGACCTTCGGCTTTGATGGGAAGTGATGAGATGCACACATAAAATCTTATGTAATTTATGATTTGAAGTTTCTTATTCAATGTGGAAAAAGTTCTCCGCGTCAGACGCGTCACGGTTTTGTAATCTCATGATTCCAATAATTTCTAGAATCGTATCCATTCGCGCGTTATTGAGGATAATGTTGAATAAGTCAGGGATAGTTGACCTTATGGTTATGCCACATGTAGTGCACTCGTCACGCGTTGCTGGTGATTTGCATCGGTGCGTATATGGGAATGTTTTATTTGGATCTCGTTTTATAGATCCACAATCTGGGCATAGTTCGAGCCTAATAGGTAGTTTACATTGATTGAAATGGTGTCTCACGTCCCTGCAGTTGGACATCCACTTTTAATGGTGGAATTATGCCTTTGGCGAGGAAAGAATACGGTTTGGGTCTCGGCATCTTTTCTATCGACATCTTCTGGTCTTCCTTGTACTGGTCTAGGTACGTCTAGATTGTCTGTGAACGCTCTAAATCAGTTAAATTGTATTTATTTTCGAAGGTGGTAATTTGCAAGATCCTTCGAGTATACGATTGGTACTCGCAAGTCATCATCTGGTATGATTTCTAGATATGATTCAACTAGCTATGCATTGACGGTCGTATCGTACCATTGTTTTGGTAGTGTAGGTGGCAACATTCCATGTCGCGTAGAGTACGGCTTCAAGTCTCTATATGTGGCTATATTGGGATCTGTTCGCGGTGATCCAAATGTAGATCTTTCGACTATTACATATTGTTTGACATCGACATTGCTCAATATGAGATCTTCTGTACATAATTATGGCCCGTATGGTTCCACAAAGAGTCTAATGTAGAACTGTGGAAAATGTCTCCACAAATATTCGAGATGTGACCTGTTACAGCTTCACCTTCTTCATCTGATGCTATACCATCATTGATAGGCAGGATTCTGATCTCACCTTCATGCAGTGTTTCTGGCCAAGGTTAGCATGGTATTGCAACTATCCTTGATGTTCTCTCCAGTGGTATACATACTATATCATATGGGATATCATAAGTTGTTTCGTGTGCTAGACCAACTTCTTATCTGTAAAAATTTCTCTTGATCAAGCTGAGTCTGGGTCATGATGACCCACCTCTTGATGACTGTTTCATCAATTTTCAAACAATATTTACGCTCGTCCGAATCCAACTCCATTAATCTATTTTTTAATGCCGCAAAAATTATATTTGTAAATCCAGGTTTGATATTATAATTGCTGATGCACTTCTTCAATGTTGATGAACTTGGGAAATTGCACTCTACCTTACGTTAACGACTCAAAGCTGCTGGAAAATAATAACGAAACTAACGGGGTTCAAACTTCACGTTGAGCCAGAAATAACTCTATACTCAAATTACTAACAAAGTGGATACACAAAACATATTAATTAGAAACAGTAAATGACTGCCGATATTTCAACGAATCATATTCATGACCACGAGGTGTTCCACCTCGTCACAATACATAACTCATCATAATTTAGGTGAAAATTCACCATCGTCATAATTATTACAAGTTCTTGAAGGATCGTCATTTTGCACTGGTGGCAAGTTCTTGAAGGATCTTCATTTTTGACAAAATTCATACATCCTATGTTGACCACCTAAATACTTTAAATATAGATTTCGCTTAGACATTTTCTTAGTCAAACTCTCATAGTCACCTGGATTCTCCAATAGCTATTGAATTATACTCTTTGGTAAGAATGTATTGAACTTTTCGTCTGCATGTTTTAGAGACATAACAATCGTTTCACCATATTTGGTGTTGACTTTTTTCATCTTAATTACAGGATGATAATCAAAAATCCCCAACGCATCCATTAATTCTGTAGTTGTGAAATTTCCCTTAGCAATTGAATTTAGATTATGAAGGGTTGATCCATGAGATGTCGATTTCTTGGATATTGAGCTATCTTGCGAAATATTTATTTAGATTGCTTATTATATTTGTAGAAATTCATTTTGATGCTGAATTATTGAACACATATAGTTTGCGTGAGAATTCGACTAATTAACATTTTATAAATATATCTCACCTTGAAACATGAATTTTGGTGGATTGTAATAAGTCTCCTGATGCTTTTCAAGTGATATCAAATATACTGCTGCTGCTGCTTGAATTGTTTTTATAGCGATGTGTCTCTTTGAATCTCTAAATGATGTATGAATGGAATGATCATGCATTTCCAGCTTTCATAGAATTATCCCTACTTTATCACCCCAAGCATCACTTCTTTGTCTCATCTGTCACATCAGGCTAAATTAAATTTTGTTCTTTTGTTTGACGCAGAAATTTTACGCGGATGCCTTGACGAGTGCGAACGCACTATTACCATTTGTCGTGGTAACATAACCATTCCCGCTGAAGATGCAAGGCAAGATATAATTGCCGAATATCATGATAGTATAGTAGGTAGTCATAAAGGTGTAACGAAAACATACGAACGCATAAGAGAAAGATTCTACTGGCCCAATTTGAAATATGATGTAACAGAATATATAAAATTCTGTAGAAGTTGTCGAGAACAAAAATTGGTTCGAATCAAAACACGAGAACCTATGATAATAACAGATACACCAGCAGCAAATCCTCGTATTACCATTGGTGCCAATATACCCAGTGCATTGGCATACGATGCAACATTAGACGAACTGGAAGAAAAATTGAAAGAAATTGCCGGACACCGCCGCGATTTCTTTCATAAATAATAATAATAATAATAATAATAAATATACAAGTGAAGAACAAACAAAAAAATTATTTCTAATCCTTATGGATCTGAAACAAAAACCAAAAACAAAAAAAAATTATTCTATGTTCTTAATAGAACTGAATCACACTGCGTCAAACTTTCATGATTTTTCATCTATAATAACTCACTGTTTTCATCATTATCATCACCGGGGCTGTCATAGCCGCTATTGGTCTCGTCACCCATCTGGATTTCGACCTGGTGATCGATGTTATGAGCTCTATTTATATCATTATCAACCAACATTGGCTCGTAAAAATTATTTACTGGGTGCATGACTCCGTTATCATGCATAATAAATGGTGGGATGTATCCATCCCTCTCGGCCCGATGATCATCTTCGATTCGGATCCGCCGGCACCACCATATATGTTCATCGTGATCGATGATCACGATCGCGTTGACTTCTATGAAATTAATCACTACCCCCTCAATGGTGCCGCGCAAATCTCGGAATTGGCATATGAGGTTGATTACCTCATTAACCCAACCATCATTGGGGCACTCACACCATTCAATTGAAAGATGTAAATTATACCCGTGTTCCATTTTTATTTAGAATTATCACTATTTGACTGTATGAAATTGTCCCGTTCACGAATGAAAATGAACTGTGCCACCTC
>JAPYZF010000837.1:0-15132 GCA_030523045.1 Meteorus cinctellus
TGAGTTTGTCGACCAAAATTACTTTGAGCTTTCGCCGCCATCTTGAAAAAGGGGTAAAATTTTTTAATCGGCAATAACTCGGCTATCCGATGAGATTCGGAAATTTTTATACGGAACTTTTTTGTAGCTTCCTGTGTGCTCTATAATTGAGTATTGATTATTTTTTTTCGTATCATGCATCGTTATCGAGATATCGATCGAAGAAGTCAAAAATTAAGTGAATAACTTTTGTTTTTTGCTATTTTTATCGTTCTGGTCATAAATACCGAAAAAATTGTGAAGATAAAACTTGTAGAGCATATTTAGACCTACAATTTCCTCTTCCGATTT
Organism: Meteorus cinctellus; assembly: GCA_030523045.1. Lineage (NCBI taxonomy): Eukaryota > Metazoa > Arthropoda > Insecta > Hymenoptera > Braconidae > Meteorus > Meteorus cinctellus. Next base: position 331 of record JAPYZF010000837.1, read on the forward strand.
TTTTTCTCTTTGACAAAAATTATGATCTGTAGGTCTGAATATGCTCTACAAGTTTTATCTCGACAATTTTTCGATATTTTTGACCAGAACGATAAAAATAGCAAAAAACAAGAGTTATTTACTTAAATTTTTACTTCTTCGATCGATATCTCGATAACGATGCATGATACGCAAAAAAGTGATCAACACTCAATTGTAGAGCACAAAGAAAGCTACAGAAAAGTTTGTCATAAAAATTTCCGAATCTCATCGGGTAGCCGAGATATTGCCGATTAAATTTTTTTACCCCTTTTTCAAGATGGCGGCGAAAGCTCAAAGTAATTTTGGTCGACAAACTCAAGTTAAGCTTTTCTAGGTATCCCCTACAACATATAACAAAATTGGCTTGACTGGTTCATTTTATTTTCCAAATGTATATAATGACTGGACTAAACCACGGCGCTTCAATGTTGTTATGTCTGCTCCACCTTCAGCTAGTAAAATCGCTGAAGTACGACGGAATGTGTGGCCAGTGTATAATTCAGCACTAGGTAAATGTAAGTAAGTAGCTATTTGATTGGGCATGCTGCCAAACTTGTGAATACCAATCGGCTGTTGTGTACATTTGCTGTTTCGGTAATTTAAAAAGAATCGTTCAACTCTGTCATTTTCGGGACGTAATTGTTGGTACTTCCTCACAGTATTAACAAATTTATCACTGATAGTGAAAGATCGAGAAATGTGGGTATTAGTATTTGGTAGTTTTACGAGAATCAGAGATCCATCGTGTTCTGTCAGGTCACTCACAGAAATCTTGCAAAGTTCATCCCGACGGCAAGCTCCAGTGATCCCCATGATCAATGCCACCTGTAAATAAATTGTCATATAAAATTCAGATTTTTATCATTGTTACATCAATTGTTCATTACATACATTTAATTTATTACCTTAGTAGCCAAGTAAGTACCAACGTTGTTGTTTGCAAGTAACGTACTTTTCAACACTGAATAAATAGACCATAACGACGATGGTTTGTACAACGTTGACAATTCACTAAAATACGCCATTAACACGTTTTGTGAGAATGAAATGGCGTTTTTAGAGTTTTTCCAAGTAATAGATTTATCATAGACAGCTAAATATTTCTTTTTAGATGCTGAAAGTGGGGTAACACTAGCATTTTCAGCTGCTTGTACTAAATCCGCTGGTTTCGAGAGTCTTGTCAATTCCGTTATCTTAGACCATACAGTGTGAAAGTTTTCGTTTAATTGATTTGTTTCATTCACTTATTTATTCATTTATAGAATACTAGAATTATTCAATCCTTGCAATATTCTGATGAAAGCACGTTTGTTGATGAATCTCAGCGAATTCAAAGTTACCAAAATGACGTGGTTATGTTTACTATTGTAACATGCAGTCTAACTCGCAATGAACTGCAAGCCGATAGGAAATTAGCGCCACTCAACTGTGACTGAAGTGACTAACTACTCGAAATCTTCGATCGATAAGCTAGAATGTGATTTTTTTTTATACAATTCTTTTCACTGTCGTCCAGTTATATGAAAAAAATACTGCCAAGTTCCATTTTGCGGTCTAGGCCGCAAAAGAAGATGGTGAAATAGAGTCTCCGGGGATCGATACCTTTGCGGACGCCACCCAGAGCTCGAAAATTGAATTTTCTGGGCAAGTATGACATAAAAAAATCCGGAGGTCCACGCAACATTTTTTTCAAACAGTTTTTTTTTTCAAATGGCCGAATAAAATTGTATTTTTCACAGAATATAAGATAGATTTTTTAAAGTATTTTCTTGAAATACATCTAATCATATTATCGTATAAGTGCGAATTGGTTATGGTAGAGGCAGTTAGAGAGCAAACAATTACTTGATCTTGACATGTCGAGAGTAAAGATCAATCTCAACCACTTTGCGGTATGAGGCGTGCAATTATAACACATAATATAGAGCTCGAAAGTTGATCATTCAATATTCGAAATGGAATTTTCAACAAGCATGAAACATTTTCTTGAGTCTGCAATTCAATAATTGTCCCAATACGAATAAATTTTGACAATTGAATTAAATAGCGTCAATGCAGTCGAATTATTGAATTCAAATTCGACAATAATTCTTCATGACATTCGAAATAGAAGTTCCGTTTCAATAATCAATTTTAAATTCAAGCATTGAATTTATTTCTGACATTTTGCCTCTTTCTTCTCATAGTACTAGATCCGGCTGCAGGATTGCTACATGAATAGAGTATGTGCTCGAAAACTAATTTTTATGTATAAACATAAATAGCGGAATATATTTTTTTGCCAAGATGCTAATCAAAAAGTGACCGCTAGTATTTCTAATTGAATAGTATATTGTGTTACTAGGGATGAAACAAGATGATTTCTGACACAGGGTGAAGTACACCCGAAATCTGAAATCGTGTTTCACCCAGCGTTACACACTGAATTTTTGATATAATCTGCATCAAAAATGTCAATGTCTGCCGTCGACCAGAACTAGACAATCTCGGACTAATAACGAAAACAGAATCCATTATGTGATATTAATATTTATGAGAAAATTAAACAATATAATTACAGAAACTAGTGGTTTATTTTTTATTTCATATTTTTTTGTAAATTCCATAAATTTTCTTGATTTATTTAACCCAAAGATTATGAAATGATATTGGTCATAGTACAATTGTGGTAATGATAATTAACGTGTTTCGAAGTTATTGCCGTTGATGTTTATGGGGTTGTTGGATCTGATTTTGTTGTTTCTGAACTTGGTACTCGTAATACTTTTGAAAAACTAACTTCGTCTACACTTTTCAATTTTCCCTCTGGAATCATGAGTAGAATTGAAGAGCTTGGAGGTGACTGATCAATAGTTTTAGTTAATTTGTTACATATTTTTCGTTTATTATTTATCGATTCCTGAATGTATCCTTCAGCTACCGTCGTTGATTTCCAACCGCCATGGCGTTTTATTGTTGGGATATCTGCTCCAGAATCAGCAAGTATAGTGGCTGAAGTTCTTCTAAAGCTGTGACCAGTATATCCTTCAGAGCTTGTCAAATTCAGAAATTTAGCGATATGCTTCGGACAACCAGCAATAGTATTTTTGCCAACAGGTTGCCGGATACATTTACCATCTCTATAGCACACAAAAAAACGGTCGACGTCATAATTTTTAGGTCGTAGATTGATGTACTTTTTTATAATCTCGTAAGATTCTCTCTCAATCGTAAAAGTTCAATCTTCGTGAGTTTTTGTATCTATGATGTCAACATTAAATAATTTTCCATCAAAATCTTGAAAATTAGCTATCTTGAACTTTCACAATTCTTGTCTGTGCCATGCTCCGAGGACTCCAAGAATCGCCATAGCCTGCCTAAGTATATATGAAATTTACCAGAAATAGAATATAGAAAAATAATAATTGTAAAGAAATTTTGAATAATTACCTTTTCGAGAAGGAATTTGTTATCGGGAGCTTCCCTGATAAATTTATTTATTTCTTTAGGTAAAAAAACTTTGGACTTTTTAGCCTCGAATCCGGTATTTTTTTTCTTCAAAAATGCTTACAAACGATGGTATTGACTGATGTCAATATTATGTTTGTAACTAATCGCTGCCTTAAGCATCGAGTAATTTGCCCACATAGTTAACGGTGTATATTTTGCAGTTTGATCCACAAAATAGCTCACTAATATTTCTTCCGACCATGATGTAGCTCCTTCAGATTCTCTCCAATTAACGAATTTATCGTGAATAGCTAGATATTTTTAATTTTGATCTTTCCGGTAATAAACCCAAAGTTGCAGCTTTTGCTTTTTCAATGAGATGTTGTGGTGTAAGTACACCATTCGTAATCATTGTATCCATAAAAATAGAATATGTCAATTTAGTAACTGGATTAAAATGACATAAATAGAGGTTTGAAATGAACATAATAAACTCTAGTAGGATCGGAAATCGGCTAGTTTGAAATTGGCTAGTTTCGGGTTGGGTCAGCAGGCATTGAAATAGTATATTACACACCTAGGGCAGTAAATCCATCTATGCTAACGTTATAAAGAGGAAAGATTCGTTTGTTTGTTTGGTTGTACCGAATAGGCTCCGAAACTACTGGACCGATTTCAACCATTTTTTCACCTAGCCAAATTTTGTAGAAAGCCAAATTATCAGAAAGTAACATAGGCTATAGTTCATTTTGAGAAAAATTAGAGATCCTTAAGAAAATTGCAATAATGCAACCCAAAGTAGCAAAATTTTGCCTATAAAATTGATTATTTGGCGTGCGCTGAGAAAACTATAGACGATACTTGAAAATTGATGAACTATCAATAATTGAATACTTCTTTTATATATTTACAAGTCGTGAATAAGCATTATCACAGGCATCCAATGTCTAAAAATTTCAAATTTAGATTATCATCATCTTTCAAAAGTTAATGATTTTCTTGATATTTTATGTCTAGGTTTCATAATAAAATATTGTTGTGTGCCCAGCGACGCGGGCAGGTATCAGTTAGTCATTCATACCATAAATCAAAGCTAATTTTTTTCTGCGATTGTTACACACGTGATACTCACGCTTTTTTTTTAAACTTCACATAACATTACGTTTGTTGAAGTAAATCTTGAATGAGAAGAAAATGAAGAAGAGTTTAGTGTGTGCTAAAAAGAATAATGTGCTTGACTCCAATGATGAACCTTTCAAAAAGTGTTTATCAATTTTATTGTTTTCGTCGAAAAAAAAATATTAATACCACGACCTTTCATTAACAGTGAAATCTACGGATGATTTTGGATCACTCTCGGAATGTTAAAAAAAATTACCGTTTTACAAAAAAAAGATATGCATGAATTTGAAGATTTTTCCCGTACTTAAACCGTAGGTTTAATTTTTGATTCAACTCAAAAATGATTAAGTTTATAGTTACTATACAAACAATATACCGGTGCTTCAGAGGTTATATGTGTCAAAAATAATGCTTCTCCTTCTTTTTCATATCCAAATACGTAGCACCAAAATACCATCTAATGATTCTTAAAATATTACCTTTTTTTGGCAGGTATAATTTATCAGGTAGACGAAATTTTTTACATCTCATTTCGAACGGACAATAAAATCATTTAGCTAATTATAATACAGAAAAATGAATACTACAACTGAAAATTCCTATCTATTATACGTTCTATTCTCATTAAAAAAAATATATTATAACTTACTTTTGAACAATTATAAATAAAAAAATGAAAAAAAAAACTGAAATTAGGTTTTTATAAATTTTTACTCCAAACAAAACTCATTATTTAATAGTATCTAATACAGTAGAACCTCTGTAAGTCGAACATCAAGGGAGATGTCGATAAATTCGAGCTATAAAGTTTTCAACTTATAGAAAATTTCGACTTAGACGGATTTTGGTTCGACATAAAGAGGTTGAGATTCATTCTTATAAATTTTGAGTTAGAGAGGTAAAATAAATAAAAATGCAAATTGCAAAGGTGACACATATTTTTATTTATTATAAATCAACATTATTTCAAAACATCCTTAAAATAAAAAAATATGGCATTAAAAAAAGTCAGTAATTTTTTTTTTGCTCTAGATAATTGGGTTGTTCTCTATCTATAGCATTGCCTAAGTTATGAAGAGCAGGAAATTCTCGTTCTTCAGAGTTGCTGGTTTGCTCTATAAAAATCCGTAAAGTATTCAATGCAGTTCTTGCCTCTTTGATGGAAACCCATGGAGCGCATGTAGTATTATTCGAGTCTTCTATCTCATCTAAATCATCAGTATCCGTTTTCTGTGCTACTGAATTGATAATTTCGTCATCAGATAATGTCCCAGCACTGGTTACATATTTTATTCAACTGGCGCGTGAATTGAAACTTCGAAACATTTGAAATACATTCTCAAAAGCAGATCATGCAATGATTAATCAGAACCAAATTAACTCACCTTGTTGAACTTAGAGACTTCGCTTTAATTTAATTTTATGTTTCACTTTTATTTCTTATTTTTCTATTACTTTGAAAAAAACACTTGAAACAGCTTAAAATGATAATTATTACTTCACTTTAATTTATTTATTTCAACAATTCGGCACTTGAGCACACATGATCTCTATTTGGTGATTTGTCTTCGACTGACTAATCAGCTATATTAATTTTTCGTTGCAGCCACTTGGCAACATCCCTATTTTAGTTTTTTTTCAATAACTTATAGGGACATACCAAGGGTGGTGCGACGCGAGGCGAACCCATTGTTTCAGGTGCGACCCGAAACTTACTGATAATTTGACGTGCGAACGCTTCGAACATGCATTTGCACGTTTATTGACTATGTATTTTTTTCGAATGGAATATTCCATTCGAGTTATTTCAAAATTTATTTAAAAACGTCGCCCGACGTCACACACTCCTCCAAGCCCGGAAATTCTGCAATTCGTCGTCTTTTGCAGGACAAACTTTGACCGTTTTGTATTTTTCTCATGATGTCTGATTCATTTTTTATTATTGTTGACATAGTACTCATTAGCTGGCCGAATTTTTCAGCAACATCTTTCTTCTTTTGACAGCTTTTCACAGCTTCGAGCACTTCTAATTTTTCAGCGAGACTCAAAGTTTTCAGTTTACGTTTCACAACACTCATGTTTCAACAGTTTTATTTGCAAACTGTTGCACAAATTGATATGTATTGCAGTAAAACCAAACTACTTCTGACAATATTTCACTCGACAACAAATGATTTGCTTCGCTAAAGTTCAAATGAAATCAAAAAAAGTTTGGAAAATCCAAAAGTGCACGTCTCATAACGCTCATTCGTCACAAAAACAAATTTTTTTTCTTAGTAATATTATTAATTATTATTCACAGATTCGGTAGAATCTGGCGCCAAGCTCCGTTCAAATCCATTGAAAACGGAGCGCCAGACTTACCGGATGTGTATACCGTAAGCAGAACCGTATTTTAAGGTTACGAATTTTAATAAATTTATAGGATGTTCTTACTTCAAAATGTGATGTTATAAAAATAGTTTCGACTTTATTATACTATTACTAATCAACAATGACCATTTATTGTAATGAATTCTATTAAAAATCAATTAAATTCAGTAGCACAAACTATAGCGACCCAGATTTTTCGATCACGACAATTTCTGACTGTCAAAAGGCAGCGCCATAGACTATGAAATAACATAACGCATAGAAACCCTGCAATAGATGGGATACTACAGTTCACACAAAAAATTCCGACAGTTATATCGACCTACACTGGAAAGCGTCGCGATCGCTTACATAAATTGTATAATTCATCCAATGTCTGTCTACTCAAAGTTGGCATCCTGCTTATCTCTGATGAACTAAGCTTTCCCGATCTACTACATGTTTAACATTGAAGAGCTTGCTAATGTGCTGCTCTCAAGCGGCCGAGTTTGGCAAAACAGGTCTCCATTTTATTTGAAAAAAACTGAGATGATCGAAAGCGCCCATGTGTGGCGAATGATTGAACTATATGTTTTCTTTTTTATATATATAGATATACAAACAAAGACTATTCACTGTTGATGAATCATTCATTTTTTAATTAAATACATTGAATTAGACGGTAATTTTCAATAGGCTATCACTCAGAGTGATACTGAAGCGGATGAAAGAAAAAAAGGACTCAGAAAGTGACGTATTTCGGGCGTTATCAAGACCACATCAATCAGGCGCACATACAGACAACCCGACGTCCACCGAAATATTTTTTCGAAACGGTTTTTTTTTATACTATCTAGAAAAAATAGTGTTTTTCAAAGTATCTACTGTCATAAAAAAGTGTTCTTGTCGATATTTGTCAACTCATTTAATACTCAAATTGCAAAAAAGATTGGATAAAAGAAATTCAAGCAGAGATACTTGCTTGACCTTGACAGAGTGAGAGTAAAGCACTCCTCAAACGCTTCGCGTTATGAGACGTGCAATAATGAAATTAAACACCTGACACCAAGCAAGCAAACACGTGTTAACGTGAGTCATAAATTCGTGGTAATTCTATTCATTGTAAACAAAAGTATAGAATAGAATACTCTAAACACTAGAATAGAATAGAACACTAGAATGAATAGAACACTAAACAAAAGAATACAAACAATACTCATAGCGACACTTCATGTGTGTTTGGGGGGATGATTGGCCCCTCCGATTGGTCCGGATACTTACAAAAAGTCTTGAAATAATTCCCTAAATACCATATATAAGAATCAGTACTGAGAGTTTAAGAAAAGTGAGTACAGTTTTTACCTGCCTTTAGCACCTGGTACCTGATAAACGACCGCCGGGCCAGGCTAGCAGACATGCATACACTCAAAGTACGAACTAACACTACTTTACAATATTAAAAAAATTCTAACATTTTTTATTTTTTCAGGGCAACTACACTGGTAATATGATTAGGCGTTTGAAGATGTCACGCAAAGAAATTCATAATAGGTGGGAAAGTGATAATTCACAATCCTGTACATCATCATCTGAAGCAGAAGACAAGAAGCGGAAGTGGACTTCAACATTACTTCAAGTCCCATTGACAGTAGACGACGTACAAGAATCTTTGCTGCATCTTGTTACGCTCAATGGAAGAGCATTTAACGCCGTCAATGATTCCGGTTACAGTCGACTCTGTCTAAAGGTTCTCTCTCTAAAGGTTCCCGCTGTCTAAAGGTTCCAGGATACATTTGTTAAAGGTTCCCGAATATTCCCCCACGCGCTTTGTCGAGCAACGAATCACAATTCGGTATTTGCAGCGCTAATTTCAAATGACTAACGGACGTTATGCGCATGCGCAGAAGTCTAAAATAGAGTTAATGAGTATCGATAAATTTGATTACATAAATAATTAGTCACACACGTCTATTAATTAATATACCAGCTTGAAAAGAATTCTATAGTTATATCAATCCATAATAGAAATATTTAAAAGTATGAAATTGGAAACAAGGTACATAACTTTTTGTATTTTAGTATTTGGGTTTTCATTTATATTCCAACAATCACATTTATATGTAACAAATTGAAAATAATTGGATAAAATTATAAGAAACATTGTTTTGAAAATTTAATGTTATTAAATTTTCATAATTATGAAACAAAACTAAATTACTCCAATTATTTAACATGGCTAAAATAAAAATTTATTGTACTAAAAAATAGTATCAATAAATTAACATGTATTTTAAGATTATTATGACAAATTTAACGACTCATATTTTTTACTATCAATTATTATTTTTATTTTCTTAGGTTAGGAACAAATAATTAAAATAAATGACTTTTTAACTGCTAAATCACTCAGAGTACAGTATCATTGACTAGTTGCTTTAGTAATTTAAAATTATCCGACTAAATTCAGCGACGTATAATTTTCACAGCCATGTGGTATTTTTGTACTTTGACTTGAGGTGACTATGTATAATAGAATACTCTTAAAATGCTTAATTACTTAAAGTACAGTATCATTAACTAATCGTTTAAGTAATTTTTGATGAAGCTGTTGAAGCATGGACTGATATTTACCAGAATCTTCTTCATTTTGGTTAAACCAACGGAGGAATACTTTGAATCCGCCTAATGCTTCAACAAAAGTGGGACAGGTATCATCCAAAATAGAATCAGTTGGCAATGATTGTGAATCCTTATATTGAACTTCATCATCCAACTCTTCTACAGCATCATTCAATTGATCATTAGGGACTATACCTTCAATAATAGCATCGTCTGATAGAGCTTGCCATCCACAATCTTCAGTACCTACATTTAGCCAATTATTCACTTCCTCGTCAGACAAATTTTGAAACTCTGAGATTTTTTGCAATAAATTTTGAAAATCATCCACAGCAATATTTATGATTTCTGATAAATCTTGACTATTGTCTAACGGAATAATATTTTTCCAACAATTCCTCACATCGCTTGGTGAAATTGAATCCCATGCTAGTTGACAAAAATTAATACACTCGATCAAATCAAGCGTTTTGAAAAATTCTTGACCACCATTTAGCTCATCTTCCGCTAAAACACGTTCTAAGAATACACTTCGATACGACCGCTTAAATTTTTCAATTATTCCCTGATCTAGAGGCTGAATCAGAGCAGTTACGTTTGGAGGCAAGTACATTATACTACAAGAAGAACAAATTTGATTCAGTTGCTCAGCTGGTGGATGACACGCAGCATTATCCATAATTAATATGATTTTAATATCTGAATTTTTGTCCAAGTCGTATTTTTTTTTCACTCCTGGCAGAAACACTGAGTTGTACCAAATTTTCATCAAGTCGCATGTCATCCACGCATTCATCTGGTTCACATAATGTACTGGTAAATGATTAACAGTTTTGAAACAGCGAGGCTTTGCATATTTCCCAATGACAAGTAGAGGAATTTTATGTGAACCATCTGCATTCACACAGAATGAAATTGTCACGCGATTTTTCGGCTTCTTCCGACCATCAGCTCGTTTTTCATCTCTTGTTACCAAAGTTCTCATAGGCATCATTTTCCAGTATAAGGCAGTCTCGTCACAGTTGTATATATATTTTAAATCAATACCAGTTACTTTGCGGGGATTTTGCATTTTTTCTTTAAAAATTTCACTTCCTTCAATGTTTGCCGATAATTTTTCTCCATGAATCACTTTTTCTTTGATACCATGTCTCGACTTGAAATAAGTCAACCAACCGTCACTTGCAACAAAATTTTCTTTGCCACCGAGTCGTTTATTAAATTGGAGGGCCTTTTTTTTTAGTATTACACCTGTAACTACTAATCCCATACTTCGCCGCTGCTTAAACCAATCATAAAGTTTTCGATCCAGTAAGCTGTCTTCTGTTGCCTTGTATTTTTTTTTTCTTCAAATTCCCGTCACAGTTAGTCAAGACATTTTTCGTATTCTGAATTTTTAATTCAGATCTTTTTATTCTATTAATAGCTTGTCTGGTGACATTGAATTGTAGTGCAAGATTTGCTGTAGAGTCACCAGATTTCATCCGCTCAATAATGTACAACTTATCTTGTATTGATAAACTTGTTCTTTTTACCTAAAAAAATAAAACATTTAATTAACTTTTGTGTAAAAATACATTTATTTAGTTAAAATATTTATTCTCTTAACCTTTTTTATGTTAAAATTTCACAGTTTATATTAAAAACAATATTTACCTTATTTGTATCAGATTCAGTCTCCATTTTTCGTTTCTTTTTAAGTTATCAATAATATTATTTTTGTAAATATATATTTACAGTAATGACTAATCGGGACGCAAAATTATACGAAACATTCTAAAACTCACAGCACGTCATTTTTTAAGGTTATGCTTACCACCCAATGTTTTTATTTTAGCGCGCATCTTGACGCGCAAGGGAAAATAAGTTTCTGATACAATTGTAGGGGAAGTGTCGATGGTGGGGAGGGAACCTTTAACGAATGGTCCTGTCCCGAGGTGGAACCTTTAGACAGAGTCGACTGTATAGAATACTTTTGGATCCGATCCTGTCGAGTCTACCGAAGGAAGAACAGTTTACTGTAAGTCAGGACTTTATAAAATCATTGATTGGAGAAAGCATGGTTCAATTGAAGAAATTAATTGAGGAAGAAGTTAAGGGAAGAAAATACGTGTGCTTAAAAATAGACATTGCCACTCGAAACAGTCGATCATTCTTAGCAATAAATATTCAACTGATAAAAATAAAAAATTAGACAACAGAACTTTAGGAGTAATAGAATTATTCCGAGAACATTCTGGTGAACTCCTAAAAGACGAAGTTTTGAAAGTTATAAAACCATACAACATTGATTTATCGAATATATTTTCTTTTACATCTGACAATGCGAGAAATATGGTAAAATTAAGGGAACTACTAGATCAAAATAAATGTGAATGTGAAGAAAGTTGTGCATCAAATGGAGATTGTCAGTGTGGTCCAGAAGTTACAACAAAGGCCATGGGACGATAAGCATACGGAATCGGCCCCAGAAAGGTGTCGGGCTCAATATTTCAGGAAATGTTGGCACCCATGAGATACTTCGATGCTGCAAGCCCCAGACCTTTATCTATCACCGTTTCTGATTAAATCGAAAAATACTGAAAATCAGTAAACATTGTTATCCTCAGCACCTTGTGAATCGATTGACCTGTAGGCCGGATATGTGTTAAGGGAATATTGATAGCTTTTAGGAAAAAAATTATGAGCTCTATCTGTTCACAAGAACCTTGAAAAAAACGAGGTTATTTTCTCAATTTGAATTTTTAACCATGTTACAATTGCGTTAAAAATATGAAAACATTTTTTTGGAATTCCTCATTCAATTTTCAATAAAATTATGAGCTTGGAGAATTTTTTAAAACGGTACGCCACATTGAAAAAAAACTAAAAACCGATTCTTTGCTCAAAAATCGATTTCTTTTCATGATTAAACTCTTGAAATGATAAAATACAGAACTTTTGCGATTACTGTACTCGTGGAAACAACATAATAAATTAGGAATACTCATATAAAAATAATTGCTCTTCATTTAATGAACTCTAATCATTATTATAAACTTTATTTATGACAATAATCATTGAATCAATATAAAATTCTATTGTTTATAGAATTCAACGACGTTTTAAAGAACTCTAACGTTCCCGCTCAACTATTAGACAATTCAGCAACCATAAGATAGCGCTGTAATTGAAAACTGGTAACACTGTTTTTTCTTGTCATGAAAACCCACTAGATCTATAGATAACGTTTGAATTATTTACTGTTGACATTATAAACAAGTGTTGGTCGTACTTTTGTCTGTATTTAATAATTAATTTCATCTAACTGTATTATTATTCAATTAAAAATATGTCGACATCTAAAATAAATAATCCAAAGTGTTGCATTTGATCAATATTCATAAAAAAAAACACGAGGTGCTCCAAAATATATACAATCTGATGTAGATATTGCAGATTTTTTAACGATCTTTGATCATCCAATTGTAGTTGGTGATGTTTTGTATTTTAATTGTCGTGCAAAAAAATATAAAAAACCGAAACTTGACGACGAGGATCAGAATACATTGTTGGAAGATGAATTAACTTCAGATACAAGTGAATTGTTGGAAAGAACTGAATCGAACTTATCATCGATGACTTTGTCTCAGTCAAGTACTGATGATCCATCATTTAATTTAGAGGTTGTATGTGGCTATGTGCTGATAATACAGAAGAATGTATCGAAGTTCAAATCAAAAGAACTGTTGCAACTCACAGATATTGTTGTGTATGTTCTGTTTTAAAAAAAAAATTTTCATTCCGGATGGAAATCGATGCTGCAGCGATCATCTCATAAAAAATCGCTTCTATACTGAAAATTTGAATTTATTGAAAGTTTATTCTAATTGGAGTTTTTTAAAATCGTCAGAGCTAACTAAAATGATGGAAAGCTTAGCTGTTGAATGTGACTCTACACTGATTGATAAAATGGATGATTTTCGTATACCTCACGAATAAGTTTACATATTTACTGGATTAAGACGCGAAAACATAATCAAGTTGCGAGATTTATTAACAACTATGAGAAGTACAGATTCTCCTACGGTCACTCAAGCTCTCATCGTATTTTTATTTAAACTACGTACTGGTAACTCAAACAGATTGATATCAGCGACTTTACAATTGGACAATGAACAGTTGGTTTCAAAATGTTGTGAACAAGTGATACAATCATTTGAAAAAGATGTTTTACCTCGGTATTTCGGTTTCCGATCTGTGTCTCGAGATGATCTCATTCAAAATAATTCATCACCACTTCTAAAAAGTTTGTTTACTGATTTCAGTAATAAGCTTTTCTTGATTTGTGATGGAACGTATGCTCGTCACCAAAAGAGCTCGAATAATGCATAACAAAGAAAATCTTTCTCTGGGCAGAAAAAAGTTCCGTTATGTAAGCCATTTACTATTTGTACGACTAATGGATATATAGTAGATATGTTAGGGCTCTATCATGCAAACATGAATGACGCTACTATAATGGAAGATATTATCGATACTCCTGATGGTGTTTGCAATCCAATGGAACCTGGTGATGTTTTTGTTGTTGACCGAGGATTTCGTGACGTTCAGGTGCACTTGAAAGAAAAAGTTTATCAAGTGTTGATGCTAATTTGATGCGTCAAGATATGTCACAAAAATTCATTGGGCAGTTGAAGCAGTACACGGAATGCTGAAACAAAAATATCATCTACTTGACCAAAAATTCGACAATAAAATGTTACCCAGAGTCGGTAGTTTTTATAGAATCGCATCATTTCTTCACAATCAATACAACAAACATCTAACTTCTGATGCAGAGTATTCAGATGAAATGATAAAATCTCGAAATAATGCTGACAATACATTAGCTGAAGGAGTATACAAAAATGGCTGGCAGAGAAAAAAACTTCCATTTGAGACAATTCTGTCTCCTGATTTGATAGATTTTCCAGAAATGACTGAAAAAGACTTGAAACTTTTATTTACGGGTTCCTATCAATATAAACGAGTGGGGTTGTGCTTGCTCGCTCGCTACGCTCGCTTTTTCATATTTGATACCAATGGGTATCACATCAATAACTTCCCGATGCTATTCGCTATCTACCCAGAAATTTCAATTTCCCCTTAGAATTCCATTTTTATACATGTTTGTTAATGAAACGAAAAAACTACTCGACCGATTCGAACCAAAAACTAATCAGCACCAAATTAGGTCAAGCCCTATCGATTACGTCATCAACCACTCAAATCGCGTAA
>JAPYZF010000838.1:0-22803 GCA_030523045.1 Meteorus cinctellus
TTATTTTATTGAACGCCTGAATCAAAGATTATTTATTTATTGTAATTTGTGTGATTATGTATGAGTTTAGGAATTAGGAAAAAGGGATGGCCAGTACGTAACAGAGGCTACATTCAATTCTCTATGTTTGTTACTTAGTGCTGTAAACGTTGAAACTCAAAATTTTTAATTCAAACCTAAAGCTTGGTATAAATAATATTAACTTGCAGCATATAAGTGCTAGTTGGTGCTAGCAACCAAAGCTTTACTGAATAAGATGCAGTATATTATATATTAAGGTGATGAAAAATTGTAAAAAGTAGTTCTTACTGCTGTACAACGTCTAAATAGATCTACATTACTTCCTTATAATAAATTTTCACAATAGTAATTTCAGTTGTAAAAACATTGAAATTAGCGTGAATTTGCAAATTTTTAATGGGTTATTCATCATACAGGTTAGATTCAGTAAAATAAAAATGGAAATCAATTTTTACTGTATATTGAACAATATTTATTATTGTTTATTCATCAAGCCATTGATTTATTTATGAACAATTATCTTGGGCGATGTAAAGGACTTTGAAATTATCATTCTCAGCCATTTTTTCGAACTTGTTTTTAGTCTCAGACGAAGCTGTAGACTTGCGAGATATTAACGCATGATGTTTGGTATTTTCATCGCCTTGCCAAATCATTTCGTCACCACCATTGAAGCTTTCAATGTGAAAAGTACCCTCTATAAATGATTAGACAAAAAAATAAATTAATAGAAATTGTCAAGAAAATTGACAAAAAACGAAATAGTCACAGCGAACAAATATCGATGAATTCGATGGTTTTAGTTTTGTGAAAACTTTTTTACCATTGAAAGAGTTGGAACAAAATTCTAATGGATATTTTTGTGTTAGTGCAAATAATAATAAAAGAATGATAAATAATATAATTAATATTGATATTGATAAAGTAATTGGGTTTCTCACTTATGTTTTGCTTAGGATAATTCATATTCGCAGTTGAATGAGAAATGTTTCCGCTCCCGTCATAAAAGAATGGATCACCATCCAACTTAGCACTTCCGTTCACATGCATATCATTATTATCATCCAATTTTTTGAATGTTTTCCGATCGCATGAAAGAGTGCGAGGATTTAGTACAGGTTTTGCTGTGGCAATTGTTTGCCATTCACCAACGAGCTGGATCATAAAAAAATAAATTAAATTTCGAATGACAAGTCAATAGCTGTTTCGTCACTTTCTCATCATTCACTTTCATTTTACACTTTATTGAAAAATTAAATGAAAAGAACCACATTAAATCATTAACGGATATTGATTTTTTGTATAATTTCATTTATTTACCTCTTGAACGGTGATTGATGATGACGAACGTGGTCGAACGTGCGCAAGTGCGACTATACCTGCAAAAGCTAAGAGTACAATCACTATTTTACCCAAACTCATGGCAACAGCTGAAGATTATGATGAAATGTTCTTAATAATATTGTTGCGAAGCGAGGAAAACTGTCTCTTATTCACTGCATGAAAATTTCATGTGGTTTTATATGCGCAACTGACTGAATTATTATCATTGAACAAGGTGAAAAATAATTAGTCTGTAAAAAATGTCCAATTATTTTATTCTTGAATGGATAATTTGATTATTTATTTTTACTTCGTTACTATTCGATGATCGTTATGATGGTCAGTATCCGCTTCGAGATTCAACGAGCAAATTATTGCAGCAATCGTAGCCAATATTATGATTTTACTAGATGTCATTGGAATTTTTATCTGTTTTGCCATTTTTTTTCAATTCGTTTATTCAACGCGCTCGTGTTTGATGAAATTAAGTTAACAAAAACGAATAATATTCCGTAATGTCAGTTTATTAATTCGTGACTTTTTTCTTTTCATAGACTAACTATTTTTAGTTTAAGGATTGCGAAACAGATTATGACTTGCATTGACGAACGTTATTGGTTAATTTTCAAGGATGTGTCATGCATATCACCAACGAAAACTCATAAAGATTATGTATATATATATATATATATCTCTTTAGATTGTAAAACTACGTTCTGAAATGTTTTGCGCATGTTCTACACCTTTGACTATTATGCAAGAGTCAAATAAATGAGGTTGATATTCTGGACATCGGCTAGAATTGTGCGACCGAATCATACATGATGTTCTAATGCATTTGCTATAATTTTTTCTCTCACAATTCGTATGCATTGATGAATTTATATTATTTAATATGTAGAGATACACGTGGAAAATATATTATGTACGAGCGTAACATAACTCCCATTTTTTTCATCAACAAAAGTCAAATTGTTGAACGTAGTTTCGTCCCGTTCAAAATTTTCCAATGACTAATCGTATTTACAAACTCTTAAGCGATACATAACGGCGTAAGGGGTCGGACCCCCTACACAATCGGCCAATCATCGCGAGTTGCATGTTTGTATCCAACGATTGAAAATCTACTGTGCCGATGGAAAACCCAGACCCGGACGACGTCGAATAGTTGGCAGCCAAAGATAAAGTCATTCAGTGCAGTGAATTTCATTTGTAAATGCCTTAAAGAGGCTACATTCAATTCTCTGTTTATTACTTAGTGCTATAAACGTTAAGGAGGTCGTCTGGTTTGACGCCCTGATTTTTGAGCATTTTTTGGGATTTTTTGTGAAGACCAATTAAGAGATAGAACTTTGCCCTTCTTACGATTTTTTTATACATATTTCAAGAGTATATAGGTAAATTTTTAGCTATAAATATCCAATAGAACCCAATTTATAGTGGTCCGAAGACACTCGCTTCGAGAAAATGGACGCCCACCTTTCCTCCATCATGTCAGCTGATTAGCTTATCGGAAACAAAAAAACCCGGCGGGGTTTAATCTGTATACTCAAATACACCGAGTGGACTACGATCAAAAAAAATTTCGAAAATTGGATCTTTGACAGACTTCGGAACAAAAAAGTCCGAATTTCATGTATTTTTCGTCAACTTTTTCATACAAAAAAAATAGTGATTTCCAAAATTTTGGGCTGACAATAGTCCACTCGATGTGTTTAGAGGTACTGAGTGAACCCTATAAATTTGAAGTAAATCGGCCAAGCAGTTTTTGAGATATGATGAAGGAAAGTTTGAAAAACATGGAAGTTTCTTTTTTTTTTCTCTCTGTCTATTGTCAAACAAAATCCGTTGATCGTGTGTTTTTGTTGACAGTTTTGATAGTGCGTTTTCATTTGAATTTTGGACCCATTATATTTGTTATTTACATCTTACTAAAACATTAATAAAAATTTTATGTCAAAAGTGTTGTGTATTGAGCAGCTCAGAAAGTGAATTTAGTGATGACTGATGATAGTGGCGATATGGTTTCAAATGAGATTAGAGAGACTGCGAAAAATGCGACATTGAATTTATTGTGTGCCAAACCTAAAAGATTGTATGTAGTACGTTATATCTCGCTTAAGAAGTGGTGTAAAAGCAAGACTAATTTGTTTTGTTTATGACGGATTATTCATTGTGTTGCGACCCTGACACAGGTTCCAAGTTCACAGAAAAGTTCTCCGAAAAATTCTCCATGACGTGAGGTTTAAATTCCTGAAGAGAGCCAGCGTTACGTGATGGGGGAGCCGGATATATTGTTGTGGAAACGCAACTTTTTGAAGCCGTTCGTCCAAAATTATATGATGGCTTCCGAAGACAAACTCACCCCTGCCTTCTAATAAGAAACTTGGACTTTCCAGCATGGGACTGGCAATACTAAAGAGTGGAAAAACGATGATTATTTCACATGCTCTTTACGAAAAGCGTCGACAGGAGCCTGTTACATCGTTTGCAGCAAAAAGTTCGTCGGTATGCCTCTCTCTTTTCTAAGAGCAAAACCGACCTCAATGCTGCTGATGATTATCACGGTGACATGAATCGGGCGAGATTTATGGACTGGTTCACCAAATCTCACATTCAAAATTTGCCAGAGTCTCATTAATAATTTCGGATAATGCTCCGTATCATTCGGGCTGAATTTATTTGGTGTAACGATTCAAAAAATATGACAGTCACTTTTTTTTCTGTACTCTTAGTGCAACCTGCAACCAACTGGGAATTGGCACAATTCAGTACTGCAAAATTGGCTGGATTTGAAAAATATCCAATACCACCCTCTAGTTCTTTTTGTCGTAGAACCAAAAATAAAAAAGTTATTAACAAAAAAAGAGAAAATTTTGAGAACAAATTTTCTTTTTATTGTTATAACTTTTTTTTTTCAATTTTACATAAAAATCACATTGATTTTGGTTCAATTTTCAGTGCATAGTTGATTTTTCATCATATTTCCACGGTTTGAGGTGTTTGAGAGTTTGAGGACTTATAGAGACCGATCTAGGTAGATTTTGAAGTGAATAAATCGAGCCTTTTCTAAGATAACTCTTCGACTTCTTGGCCAAACCACTCAGAATCTCATAAGATCCTTTGCGCGTTAATGAAAAACATCTTTCTTTAAATATAATTCCATTAGTGATTGCTCTCTCAATTTTTTCGTTGTGAATATGCCTTCTAATAGGACCTTCTGATATCTGGAACCAACGACTTATCAAAAGCAGATTTTTTTTCTTTCAGTTTCATTTTTAACCATGTGCGTTCGTAGGTCAAATTGATGATAGAGGCCCCTCTGCCCTCCGTAATGAAAAACACTATATAGTGAATTTTTGTGGGCGCCTTCTCCCATCAATAACCAAAAATCCTACATATATATAAATAAAGGCCACTAATATCCAGCGAGAGTGGTTGATTATAAAAAACTATGTATACAACTGTGTCTTTTCGCATGTGTCACAAACGCATGTGGAGCATTAGTCTATTGAATATAGTGTGTATACACTTCGTCACATTCATGTAAGCCACAGGCGCCATTCTTATGTTTAATTTGAAATGTTTTTTTTGGTAATGAACTAAGAAAAAATGAAGTTATTCAAAAACATGGATCTATTTCGTGAGAGAGCAACAATTGTAATCACATATCTATTAATTTATTTGTTGATTAAGTAAGAGTGAAACTGAGATACTTTAAATTTTGCGCCACTATGTGAATGGACACCATGGGCGCATGCGCGGATTGCAAAATATTTATAATTCGTATTAGAGCAACTAATATTGATAATAATGGATTAATTATAATGGGCCAATACTGATCTAACGATGAAGAATGCAAACATGATAAAAAATTTTAATGTACTCTTGAATGGGGTGCGAAAATACGAATTTTTTTCATGCAAAATTGGAAAAATTATTTATAAAAAAACTCAAAGGGACCTAACCTGACCTTACGAAGACCTATCCATTAAGGTTAACCTGATTTCGTAAATCCTTAGATAGGGTGCTAATTTGAATAGGTCTGTTTGAAACAATAAGCAGCTTACCGACAATCCTTATGTAGTTCTTGCTCATGAATTCGACAGATGATAGTATAGATTTATCTAGACTGGGTAACTTTCAGTAGTCATATTTTCTAGGCCAACGACATGCGCGATCCCAAGTTTTCATCGTCTCGAAATTTTAGCCGTCATTTACAGAAACTAGTCAAAAATAACCGTGGAAATTATCCAGAGAACAGAAGATAGTGCCGTGAGCATTCCATGCTTGCGATTATTATCGTTCTATATTGAAAATAATGTATTTTACATTTAACTGGATATTTTCGTACTTTCATCGCCTCCATTTGAGTACAGATTTATAATAACTTCGTATTTGGTGAACTTATGCCTGCGTTAGTACATCGATGATTACAATTCCGTCGTTTTCTCATTCCACTCTTCCGAAACTCCACAAAATGTCGCTTTTCGCAATCAGTTTTTTCACAGCTGACATCACCACTCCCAATTATCGGCTGAGTCGTGTTTGATGATACGTTTGATGATACAACATTTTGTTTACTAACAAACCCAAGAACGCATTTCATCGATCCTAACCTCAAAATATTAGCACTTAGCGCGTTTATAATTTGAAGTATTTTCTTGTCAATCTAAATACTAAATTATGAATATTAAAAAGAAGGATGCAGCATTTGGAAAAGAATAAATATGTGTGGTGATATCCGACAATTGTTCGGAGTTTGTGAACATTTTACAGTTTCTGAGAAGTCGGAAAGCAGTAGATATCAGTATAACATTCAGTGTTTCATCTAATAATGATAATTTTTCCTTTTATTTTTTGCCAAATTTCTTGGGAGGCTGAGTCAATTATTGACGGTAAATTTCATACTGAAAGAATATTTCTGTCGAAATAATCCACCGATAATCCATTTGATTGCCACGATGAACAGGAATATAAACAAATTGGAATCATGAATATCTCTGCATACATTAAAGCTTTTTGATGTTAAAACAGAACACGTGAAATGATTTTTCAGAACAATTATTTTATTGCTACAACTTTCAAAATATAAAAAACAATGGCGATGATTGATGATTTACCGAATGAGATTCTACTGGAAATTTTCTTATATTTCGATGTAATCGAACGACAACACTTTGAACTGGGTCAGATAATCATCTTTTACACATTTCAGCATGTTTTTTATTTTTCTGATCGATCATTATTATCACTATTACTGTTAGTATAATTATTATGAATTATTTCAATTTTTGGTTAATTATTCTTTTCCACAGTTTGCAAGCGATGGCAGTCGATAATTCGTCAAAGATTGCGTTCATCGATACGCAAATTGAAATTCGTCGTCAAAACTCGTTACTCTCAACGACGAAACACCAAAGATCGGATCAACAATGGAATTCACTTCAACACTCACGTTTTATCACACTTAGAATTGTTACTTAAAATATTCGATGGTAATCTTACGAAATTCGAATATGAAAACCGAATTCACAACAATGCAGACACTGCTGATGTTGTGTTTGAATTATTGAAACAGAATGAGAATTTAAATTCGGTACGAATAATATGTCGTGACGAGTTTGAACTTGTTAAATTCATCAACTGTTTACCAACGGAAAATCTGGAACATTTATCGATTGTATTGTCGAATGTTTCATCAAAGACGCCGATTACTGAATTGGTTGATGCGACTAATGATGTAAGTGACCTTGAAACATGTTTCTACATTTGATATATCGTTTTCCGTTGATGAATTTTGGTTTTAGAATTATTATTCAACGGTTTTCGGAAGTTTTTGATGCTTAGGAGAGTGATTTGCTGATCAGTTTTGTATTATTTGATGTAGGTATTGCTGAAAGTACGAAAACTAAAATTCTTTCATACTAATACAGCAGTTTCACAATCAACATTGAAAATATTGGCGGATATTGACACATTGAAGTCTCTTCACTTGGAATTAGGAGATCTATCAGGATTTAATAGTCAACTGTTGAAGATGAAGAAATTGTCTGAACTTGAAGCGTTGACTATTCATTATTCGAAGGATGTTACAAACAATGTTGTGATTGGATTGATGGAAAGTTGTAGACAATTACGTGCTATTCAATTGTCACGTAAGATTGAAAAGATTATTCGTTTTAATAGACACATGGAAGATAAGAGGATGATTTGTTGCAAAACAAAATTATATGATAAATTCTTCAAATTTAATGACAAATGTTTCACATTTTCAGATTGTGATAAACTCAAAGCGATTGGATTGAATATAATAACAACTTTGCCGAATTTACGTTTTCTCAACATGCTGGGAACACAAATGAATGAAACATTCATAAATAATTTAACAGATATCGCAGAATTTCACTGCGATATTAATTTCCTCGGACATTCATCTAACGGCTTGCTGCGTTTTGTAAAACGCTCGCCAAAATTTGAAGGCTACATTTTCCGTTCTAAGCTAAATGATGATGCTAATGAATTGTTATATGAGTTATCTTATAGAGCCAATCAACCGCCTTTGCATTGTACGCGGAATTTATTTGATCTTGAGTGGAATAAGATATTTGGAATCCAACAAGAATATGATAACTGAGGATGTGAAATTCGATGTAACGAACGTTTCATCATGAGATGTATTTGTATTTTTGTATTTTTGTATATTTTTAGCTTGATTATTCTAGTTGTATAAATATTCAGAATAATTCAATCAATTTTAATCAAACTCACTTAATCACTCTCCATATTCTCAAGTTCTGATATCATCAATGAGTCAGTGAGTGAACAAAGTGTGGAAGAGAATAAATTCAACTCTAAATTTGTTCTTAAGCATCAGTCTAGCATAGGCCCATATACGATATATTATGGGAAAGTTTGAACTGAAAGCTGCATTATTTTTAAAAAAGAAAAATGCTGAATTCATCAATCACTTTCGCTAACTCTTCTAAATCAAATTATGAATGTCAGAATTTTATGATTATAGGTTTCATATAAATTTTCTTGAAATTATGATTAAATTCCCTTCATATGTAAATACATTCATCATAGTTATTATGTGAACACGTGGTTTACATTTTATGTCCTTTGCACCTAATAAAAGGTTCTGGAACCGTCGTCAAATGACGTCTTTTAGGACACACATTTTCTTACATTATCTGGTGAATTTCGACGGCCATGAAATCGAGCAAAAGGCGTATCCTATTATATGACGATGAATTGTAAGTATTTACGACCTGTTCTACGCAATTGTCAAGAAATTTTAGACTTTCTGAGCAAACTGCTGATGATAAAAAACCATAATGTCCTTCGTCATCACTGAACAGCAAGATATGCTTAGGACGTTTCTGACGTTAAATCTTATGAAGTTGAATCGTCCATTCTTTGTCACAAATTGAGTTGAATTATTCAATATTTTCAGGTTGACGCTGATGGGAGAAAAGCGTTCAACAGGTCGAAAATTTCAACTTTCAAGATGATGATTAATCTGGAAAAAATCATGATTTCACGTTTTCAAAATTTTTTTAAAGTTTCTCGTTGCTGACAAGACTTCTTCTGAATCCAAAGGGATCATGATAGGAGTAAAATCAACATAATTCATTGAAATCGCAAGAATAATCAGCTGAGGAAAGAATAATGCCTAATGAAGGTGAAAAAATCTCATGCCAACAGGATGGGAATTGCATCGCTTTTTAGGCAAAGATAAACGCTGTCAAAAGAATTGTTTGCCTTCTCTGTTATTATTCTCAATCCAATAACTATTGGAAAAAGTAAATTTGGGGAATTAAGGGGTTACATGGGTTTGACGGGTTCAAAAAATTGATTTTATTTTTAGTTGCTCATTAAAATCTATAACATCTCTAGAATATTTTCCGAAAATTTCAAGTTGATCCGATTAATAGTTTCAGAGATATAGTCTAGGCAACAAACGCCTTTTTAGTCAACTTTTGTGCTCAGGATCAGAAAGATACAAACGAGGTGTCATTCGATTCGGAATGACATGTAGATATTTTTTGGAAAAAATGAAAGTGCGCTCGCAAAAATTGCAATAATTATAAACAATTAACTCAAAAAAAAAAAGGGTGTTTCGTTTTTTGCGAATATCTCAAAAACTAATCGACATTTTCGAAATCTGAAAAAAGATTCGAAATGAGAAGAAAATTTCCTAAAAAAAGTCTTCACTCCCGGAACTGTAGAACCAATATTGGTAATTTTTCCAAAAGGGTGAAAATACGGCCGAAAACGGGTGCTCTGGTTTACACAAGCCTCGCCTACTTCGGACATTTAATGAATTAAAATTATAAAAACATATTAAATATGAGTATTAAGGAACGAAAAAATTCAAGAGCTTACAAGATAGATGAATAAACAATAATCCGTCGGAAAAAATTTTTTATCCCAATTTTTCAATGAGTTATGCAATAGTTAATCAAAAATTTTTTGCTGCTTCAACATAAACATTGCAAGTGTGATAATTGTTAAACTGTAAACTTGAGATTTTTTTCCTCCCTTGGAGCTATTCTTGAAGGGCTTCAGAGTAGACCCCCGTTGGAAAAATTGAAAAATTTTCATTTTTCAGTGTTTTATAAACAATTTTCGTTGTTGCAAAATTAAGAACTTAAATTAATCATCCAAACCCAAATTTGTTTTCAAATATTATTGATGATCCGTTTCTTCCTTATAACAAAGTGCTTGAAAATTATATTATTCAATTGTTATCACTTATTGTTTAAGAAATTGTTATAAACAAATGCGTTGTTTATAAAATACTTGGAAATTTTTATTTGAAATCGAAATCTTTGATGGTTATTATGATTTTTAGAAGAAAAATCGCTTCTTAAAAAAATTTTTCTACTGCTTAAAAACGCATTTGTTAATTAACAATCAATTGCTACCACTTATAATTAATATTGAGGAACCATTTTTTTTTTTTCAAAAATCATTATTCCTTTTGTTTTTAGATATGGTGAAAAAAAAATTTCGTTTCATTCAATTTTTCATTGTTTATTTGATAAACAATTTGTTATAAATAAATGAAATTTAACCTCATATTTTTTTTCTAATACTCCTTGCTGTAACAAAAACAGCCATGAGTTTTTTTTTGAAATACATCATTTTTATATTTGTTTTTGAAGTTTCAAATATCCGCTCTCTGCAACTTCATCATTTTTACCTGGTTTGTCATCCTTAAAATTATTATAATTTGTAAACCATTAGAAATACGAAAAAAATACTCTTGACTTATTTCTTCTCCATGACTTATAGAACAAATGCAGCACGAAAGTAATGTTGTAACCAATCTCCTATTGCATTTATTGCAATTGTTTATCAAAAATACTTCGAGAAAATAGTTCTTTTTTGCTTTGATGTTTAAATATGTCATCAATTATTGCAAATATGACTACATCACTCCAGAACCTTGTGATTTATTGTTCATTATTAAACATTTTTACCTTTTACATTCAAATCTCACTCCATTATACTAGGAACAATTTTCGAATATCTACATTCTAATTTTCAGGTTCTGTTTCTATGATGTTTACAATAGTTTATGAATGACAATCGCTGAGATTTCATTCACTTCAGATAATCCTGCTTGGAGTTCTGCTGTCAACGCGAATGCACCTTTTTTCCGAGGGCTCGTCACAATGGCGGAGTTTTTAAAATTTTTTTTCGAAAATCTCAGGAAATGTTTATTAAATATGTATCTTTAAGATAATAAAAAGTTTGAATAAAATATTTCATTTATTGTATGAAAAAAAAATCTTGAAAATACGCCGTTTTTAGCCGGATGAAACCGATGTAACCCCTTAACGGACACCCTAATTTCAGGGTTGTTCCGGGATACTTCGAGGTTGGAAAAAACCGAATATACTCGTAATCAATTTTGTACTTGCAGAGATATCCGAAGATTAGTGAAAAATCTGATGAAACATTTTTGTTTGTTTTTTTGAGATTAATTTCTTTCTTCAAAAACGAGTTTTCCGTCAAAAAATTTCATAAAGAATACTTTGGAGTTTCCGAACCCATATTTCAATGTTTTGTACGACCAATAGATAGAAATTATGAGTAATCAGTCAAAAGTGCCATTTTTGCTTCGATAATGCATAATTCACGGAGAATAGGGTTTACTTTTTTTTTAATTCTATTCACGAATGCAGCTGTCGTTCGATCTTCTGATGAAATTTTCAAGAAAAATTCATAAACTCTTGGCGTTTCATATTCTTGAAACCTCAAATTACATAAGTAAAGAGTATGAAAATAAAAATAAAAAACGCTTTTCTCGCACCGACACATGGTAAGATTTCCCTTGATGAATTCATTTTGAGAAGATAAAATTATTAAGAACGCTTTGGACTAGGGATCTTTTCAGTTTTATGCAAAAATTAATCTCAATTTTACCTTCCGATTCCCAATGTCGAGTAATCATTTTTTGTCGAGTAATCGAGTAAAAATTTTTGATTCCATCCAGGTAGAAGGAGTTGATTTCTATAATGTTTCACATATGTTTCATTCGTATAATAAAGCGAAAGAAATATTTTCTGGATATGGATGTGAATATTCATAACAATTTTTGAACTTTTTTGAAAAGTCACTGGGGTCGGGAAGAATATTAACTTCGAATTGTCGACCGAGATTTTTTGATGGGCGTCCTTCGTCATCATGAAAATGGTTACATTTTGTTTTTCCGCAATAACTTAGCGTTCCGTCGAGATAAAAAATTCGGTTCTTTTTTGAGCTTTTTTTGAGTGTCGATGAATTTGGATGGCCCAATATTGTGAGAAGACGACGTGGGAATTGCTATCGCAACCACGAAAAGCATGAAGGAAAAGTATGTTGTCGAGAACGGACTTATCATGTTTCAAACTAGTCGGAGACTACAGCTCTGCGGGTGTATTTCCTTTTGCTGGTTTCTGGGAGTATATACGATCTATTTGGAATCATCTATAATCAAGATAATGTAAATGGTATAAATGAACCAAAATCAGATGAGCCTACTTTAGTTGAATTCAATATCGTTGTACCTCCTGAAAAACAATTAATGGACTTTACCCTACTACAAGTTTGATCATGGACATGTTCGCGATATCTATAACGGGGAAGAAAAAACGGCAAAAAACAAGTTTCACTACTTGAATTTTTTACTTTCCCGTTCAATAAATTGACAATGATGAATGGTAGGTGAAAAATGTATCTGGCCCAAATTGTAGAGCGTGAAAAAGCAACAAAAAAGTATCCATCGTGATTTCCGTATCTAAACGGAGTGCAGAGCTACCCTGTGGAAAAGGTCTGATAAATTCTTATAAAATATCAAGAATTTTATATCAGAATTTATAAGCTAAAAAAATATATATTAGAACGAAAAAATTTTCTGATACAGATTTTTTTGAGAATTTATCAGTTTCGGCCAAAATCACTTTTGTATCAGAAATTACTAACATTATTTCTATGAGAATGACTAAGGTTTAAAGAGTTGTAAGTTTTTGGCTTCATAAGTTTATATAGATTTATTCCAAACGTATTTTCAATGAGATTCATTCAGAAATTTGGTTCAATATAATACTCATAAAATCTCAGAAATACAAATTTTTTTTTAAATCAGTTGAATTTCATAAGTTTTAATGAGAATTTTCGTATGGTGTCATTTTTTATAGAATACTGAAACATAGTTATCATTTTCCAAAAGAAAACTCGTAACATACTTTTTTTCCAAATTTCAAAAGATTAAATCAGGAATTTCGAGGACAAATGCAGACCATTTTCTGATAGAAGTTTTATAAGATTTACGAAGAAAATTTTAATGGAGTTAACTTATCAAAACTCGAAGCATATAAGATATATTTACAACTGCGGGCTTCATGAGATTTATTAAGTTTCTCATATAATCTTTTGCTCCAATGGGAATATCTTCTATATTTTGCTAATGTATTTGAGAGTCCAACGAAATAAACTGTCTTAGTATATATATATATATATGTTTATACTAAATAAAAGCTAATTAGTATAAATATTTAGTGAAGGGTTCCATCCGGATTTTCGCTAATTTTTTTTGTGCAAGAAAAAATAAAGAAAAAAAAATTTTCTCAAGTTTTATCAAAATTCATCAGATTGCAATAAAATTAAAATGAAAAAATTTTTTTGTAACTTCACACAAAAACTAAAAATTATTTAGTTCATTACCAGAAAATTAAATAAAAATGATGTTATGTATTCATATAAATAGTGTAGTGAGAGTCTTCCTACGAATTCTTAGCCTGTATCATTCGCGTACTCACGGTTTCGATACGGCAAACATGACTGTATTTTTGCAAGTTTGATGTAGATATTAGCACTGCTGTGTGTAAGTAGAGGACAAAACACAACTTTAATGTATACTAAATATATTTGTAAGAGAAAGAGAGTATCGTTTGTATTCTCAATAACCAATCAAAGGTCTTTCTGCTCACGACGCGAGTCTGCTTGGGGCGACCCCAAGTCTGAGGTGGTATACTGTGTTCACTTGTCGCTTGACTTCTGTAAGATGTTATTGACGCTTTTAAGCCTTTTTCATGTTCCTTTGTTTTTTTTACATCCATTGTGCTACATAATAATTTTATAGTTTGATTGTTTTTTAGCAATACCATTTAAAGTACAATTTCGATTCAATTGTTTATAAGTTAAAAAAAAGATTATTTCCTCATGTACGTGTATATTAAATTTATAAGCAGTGGTAAATTGACCACAGTTGGGACTAGCCAAACAAAAAATATAAGAAGAGTAGTCCTAATAAAATATTCCAAGTTGAGATAAAAGGCGAATATCACCAGTGTTTGGTTGGTGCTACTCATGGTAAGTCAAATGTTTTGTTAATGATATATCAATAATGTTAAATTCTTAATTATGTCTCAAATTTCGTTCTCAAGATTACTATGTAGTACCGTTTATCTGTACACTTTTCATCACACAGTTTGAATAAAAAACAAAACAGATTAGTTACCTAGCAACTGCTTGTTTATTCTTCATAACGTTTTTTGTGCGCTTTGAGTAAACATCACATTTATCTTATTCATCAAATTTGATTATTTGAATTAAATTTAATTGATTAAAATTAACTAATTTACTATTATTTACATCTACTACTATGAATACACGTAAAGGAGATGTAAATCGTGTTTCATTCCGCGTCACGCATTGTATTCATATAAGTTGCATTAAAAATGCCAGTTACAATGTCTAGAGCCAACCAGAACTAGATAATCCCAGACGGAAAGCGAAAAATAAACAAAACATACTCTGATAGGATTGAAAATAAAGCTGCAACTTCATCTCGCGGGCAGAAAATCATCAGATTCTGCCTTCGGGAGAAAATGAACGTTTTCTGCCGGGCAACAGTCGCATTGGTCTGAAATTGACTAGTTTCGGTTGGCTAAACAGGCATGGAAACTCGCATTTTCAATGCAGGTTATGTGACAAAATCATACTCTAAATGAAAATTAAAATGAAAAAGTATTCTTCCGAGAATTTCTAAAATGATAACAAATTCGTTCGCCAAATGATATTGAACATACGTACACTTGTTGCGCCAATGTCCGAAAATAGCTGTCTTGAGACGCTGAGTCCCCGTTCTGGCGAAGCGTTGCCATCGAGATCTACGTCGTCATATGGGGCGCAATTCAAATCATCGGTCCCGAATTCCTTAAAGAAATCTGTAAGGATTCGGGTTTCCGTTTTTTTGATACAAGCGTCCCATATTTCCGGTGTTACCTCCTCCAGCACTTCTTGCCATGTTCGGGTGACTGCAGCATCCGAATCGGTTTGACAATGGCCCAGACCAGCTCGATGGCATTGTAGAAGAAGTGGTACGGCAGCGTACGTAGGATACGGTGCTGTGGTGCTAAAGCTCGTAGAATCTGTTCCACTACATACCAACTGGGCTTTTTGTGGCTACAGCAAATTTCCAATAGTTTTGCTTTATTGGCTTGAGGAGGGTATTGGATGTTTCTTACATCCAGCCAATTTTGCAGTTCTGGTTTGCGCCAATTCCTAGTTGGTTGCAGGTTGAGCTAGGAGCACAGAAGAAAATAGTGATACTGTCATACTTTTTTGAATAATTACATACAGAAGTGCATTTGGGAAGTTTCGGTGAAGCGCAAATGATATCGAGAAGAAATTGAATTCAGCATCGAAAGGTTGAGAGAATATATAGCATCACAGGAGACAGGAATGATAATTACCTTCACGGAATGGTACGGAGCATTATCCAAAATTATTAATGAAGGCTCTGACAAATTCGGAATGAGGGAGTTGGTGAACCAATCCAAAAATCTCTCCCCATTCATGTCCCCATGGT
Source organism: Meteorus cinctellus (assembly GCA_030523045.1). Classification (NCBI taxonomy): domain Eukaryota; kingdom Metazoa; phylum Arthropoda; class Insecta; order Hymenoptera; family Braconidae; genus Meteorus; species Meteorus cinctellus. The sequence continues at coordinate 15,713 of JAPYZF010000838.1, forward strand.
AATCATCAGCAGCATTGGGGTTATTTTTGCTCTTGAAAAAGAGGGAGGCATCATCAACGAACCCTTTGCTGCTACCCGCGTGGCAAACGATGTGCCGGACTCCTGTCGATGCTTTGCGCAAGGAGCACGTAAAACGGTCATCGTTCTGCCACTCTTGGGGTTTGCCAGTCCCGTGCTGGAACGTCCAAGTTTCGTCTTGGAAGACAGAGGTAAGTTTGTCTTCGGGAGCCTTCATGTAATTTTGGACGCACGCTTTCAAAAAGTTACGTTTCCGTAACTGAATGTCCGGCTCTCCCATCACGTAACGGCGGCCATCCCTCTTCTGAAATTTAAACCCCCTGTCATGGAGAATTTTCCGAAGAGTTTCACGGTCACCTTCGAAACCTGTATCAGGGTCGCTGCACGATGAATAATCCGACACAACAAACAGTGGTTACTAAAATTAAATGGGAATAATGTATTCAGTTACATTCCCATATAACTGCCGTATATGATTTACACATCATACCTCTTCAATGCCGTGAGAATATCATCAGTAGTGAGAGAGCGACCTGAAAAACATATGAATATGTTACAATTGAAAAATAACTGTAATTGGTGTGAAATCGAACAATCATTAAGCAAAACAATGGGTATATACAAATGCATGAGTTTGAGTGTTTTTTTTTATTCCCGCACTTACGATCATTGCAGGCCTCGTATATGATACAGTTGATACGATTTTTCAACTCATCAGTGATAATTCTTCGAGGAGCTAAACGGCTTCTGCGTTTGCCAGGAGTTTTGAGGACAGCTCCTTCCAATTCCAGGTTGCGGTATTTCCGGACACTGTCCTTGCCAACACCACACATCACTGCGGTCCGTTCACTACATTGGAGAAACAATATCAAGACACAATGATTAAGGAAGAATAAAGGGCATCGAAAAAGTAGTAGAATCGCACGTATATTGTACAATGAGATATGAACAAATGAAGACGAAGACAGAATGAAGTCTATTATCCCATACAAAGGAATCCCAATTATATCGTACCTTACACGATCTAGCGAAATTGTCAAATGACCACTCTTCCGCTCATTCTCATTGAATCTGTAAACATTATGCAGCACCGTTTGCATTTGTCTGTTAAAAAATCGCCCTCGATAGTTCTTCACATGGACATCCCAATTCTTGAGCTTCCTCTCTTTTTTGGGAGTCACATCTACTCGTGTATATCGCATCGTAATGGGAAGCTGTCGGAAAAAAAATGTAATTAGAATCTGTTATCTATTAAGGATCCAAATGTTGCAACTGAGCAGCTCATCAATAAAATACAGAATTTCATTAATGTATCTAGAGTCTAGAACAAAATACGTAAATTCAAGCCGAGGGAAGACTGGATCACGCCGGGTGTAATGAATTCATGTCGCACCAACGAAAAATTGTACAATAAATGGAAACGAGACAAAAAGAATTTATCTTCAAAAGAACGTGTTTACACTATTCCAAAAAATTGGATAAGTTACTAAAAATTGTGAAATGAAATTATGAAAGTGAAGAGGCAAGGCATAAATCCAAAATTAGTAAATATCTGTGGCAACGTGTTAATGAGAAATTAGGTTAAAATGTAAATGATCATATTAACTTAGATTTTATTGTAAAAGAAGACCAAAAGATTTGTAATACGATTGAAATAGCCGACCATTTTGTCGACTTTTTCAGCAGTATTGGGTCTAAGTTGATAGCGAAAATCCTAGCAATTTATATGGGGCTGATCAGGGTATAAGTCAAAAGCTGATGTCCATTTACATTATGTCTCTGTTCCTGTGATAGCACATTCTAAAGATGCTGCTGAAAGTTTTATGCAATTTTGGAAGTCAATTGATAACAAAATTATGTTCTAAGCGCACAATTGCTTTGGATTTCATTGCTCAGCAATAATTTCTTTTATGGAGAGAGCAGGACGCTTGAATGAATTTATAACTGCAGTCGTAGGATTTGCAGATTCATTGCCAATATTCAAAGCAAAGTTAGAAAGTAAACCGGGAGCAAAAGCCAGTTATACACAAGTTGTACTTGCCGAAGAGTTTTGAATTTCGGATACATCAGCAGGGGCATATCATGCAATTAATAACAATTGAAGATATTTTAAAAAACGTGAGAAATGTTGCTTCAATAAGTTCGGAGAAGTCAAAAGAAATAGCAATGTATCATTTGAAAAAGAATCTCTCTAGTGTCTCGCGAATACTCTCCACGCAATGGAAGCAGATTATCTACTCGCATTATAAGTAAAATAGCAACTGCAAGTATGACTATAGAAAAAATCACGCAGGGTTCCTTGTCTAGTGGCCCAAAAGGGATACACGTTTTACTGGCGTAAGATGTCAATGGAAAACCACGTATACCCAAAAACCAAGAAAATTATTGAGAGTTTGTGAAAGAATTGAACAGTTTGGTAACTGCTAGTTCATAAGTCAAGTTCATAGTAAGTTCAAGAATTTTAAGAGGAAGTCACACAGTATTGAAAGTGTTATAAAAAATAAGAAGAGGAAGTAGGTCGGGTTGCGACTGTCATACAATGGAGCTTGGTTGAAAAAGGATTCTTGAAAGTGTTACAATAGAAAGCAAGTTCATAGTATTGCTTTTGGTCATTACAGTCGTATACAAAGGTTGCAGGTATTGTCGTATCAAGTTTAATAAAAAACAAGACTGTCGTAGCAATTTCGTCGGTAGTTCAAAAGCCATGGAGGCATGAAGATTCGTGTACTATTGCAAATTGGCGTAGAGCATACGGTTATGCAATCGATAAATGGACACACATTAATCACGCAACTTGCAAGGTTTCAAAATTTTTATATACTGTTAAAAAAATTCCTAAAGCTGCAATTGAGTACTTGCTATATTGTTCTAATAGTGCTCTTCGAGCCAATGAAGGCGACGTTGAAGCTGCAAAAGCAGCTCCACTGAACATTGTACCGCATGATTTTGGAGAGCATGATTCATGTGGTTCATGGTGTAACTATGCAAGCGACCCTGGAAATTTCAAGCGTCAATACCTTCCAGGTGGCAAACCTGTAGCAGGGGATGAATTGAAAGCAAGCATCTTACCTATTTTCAAACAAGCTGCTGATAATGCTGAAAAGTTAGCTCCTCGTGGTTCCAGTCAAATTAATGACAATTGCAATACTGTGATTACAACTAAAGTACCAAAAACTAAACGCTACAGTGACTCAAGTTCCAGTGATTTTCGTGTTGCTGCAGGTATAAGTCAAGTGAATTTAGGTACAAATTATTTAACCAGAGTTAATTCGTCTTTAGGTTTATCTCCTATGAGAGCTAAGTCGTTATCATTCCGAGCACAACGAGATTCCAGAAGAATGAAAAGAAATAAACAGATTGAAACTGTTGAACTTAAACGAAATCGTCGAGCCCTTTTTCGAAGTCGACAAAAAATAAATGCATCTGCTGGAGCTCGCGAAGAGATTACTTATCAAAGCAATAGTGAAATTGGTGCTAGTCTTGAGTTGACTGAAAAAGATATCAACTGCAGTGCTCTAACCCTTGGCGATGACACTGAACTTGTAATATCTGACATAAAGACTACTGGACTAGGATTGACTGACGAAATAGTTCAAATTGCTGCTTAGTGTAAAGATAAAATGTATAATGCATACATAATGCTCTCATGTAATTTTTCAGCTGATGCATTAGCTATTACCGGACTGACTTTGAAAAATAGTCAACTGCTTAAAAACTCAGTTATTTTACAAACAGTTTCACCCAAGCGTGTTATCACTGAATTAATCAAATTTTTTGAATCTGTCAGTGCCAGTGTCATGGTAGCAACTCACAATGAAGCTAGATTCGATGTGCTCAGGATTCTTGCCCTTGTAAAACAAGTTAAATCGATAAAAGAATTTCAATCTGTAGTAGTTGATTTCACTGACACATTAACTTTCTTGAAAAAACATCTGGATGAAAGACGTACTGAAAAAAAAAGTTTTGCTCAATCTGCTTTGGCTGAAGACTTTCTAGGCACAGCATTTATGAAGGAAGCAGCCCATGATGCTTCTGCTGATGTTTTAGTATTGCAACAACTTCTTTATCATAAAGATATTAATATATCTTTAAAAGGTTTGATGATTGGTGGTGTAACAATGGATAGCATTCTAAATGCTGAAAATAAAATAACTAAGTTGAAAATTTCAAAGGATTCACTGAGTGCATTGGAGGCTGATAAAAAAACCGAAAAAGGTAAAGAATGTGGAGTTTCGGTTGGTATTATTACAAAAATAGCGAAAGCCGGAAAAAGTATGACTAATTTAAAGAAAACTCATCAAGAAAATGTGCTAGAGGGTTTGAAAATGTTATTGAGCTAAAGTATAAAACGAGAACTTCGAGTGACTGCGAGAAATCCAACTATCGTTGCTATTCAAAAAAAGTTAGATGAGCTGATTAACAATCTTGCTACGCATAGACAACTCAACGACAATCGCGTACATTAACAAAATGGGTGGTACAAAGTACAAATATCTAAATGATTTGGCTTATAATATCTGGTCCTGGTGCGAAGATAGGCGTCTATGGATATTTGCCTCTTACATTCTTTCAAAGGAAAATGTAGATGCTGACAGGGCATCTAGAGTGGATAATATCGACACTGGCCGATTGGGCTTATCAAAAAGTTATTAATTCTTTTGGTAGACCAGACATTGATCTATTTGCCTCTTCTTCCAACCTCAAGTGTAAGAAATACTGCTCATGGCATCGTGACGCTCATGCATTCTGTAGAAATGCATTTACGATGAACTGGAGCCATTTAAGCTTTTTTGCTTTCCCCCATTATCGTTAATTTTGAAGATATTAAAAAAAATTCAATCGGATCAGGCTTGTGGAATCGTAGTTGTTCCTGACTGGCATGCCCAACCGTGGTACCCTCTCTGGTCATCACTACAAGTTGCAGAACCTATTATATTTCAACCCGATAATAATTTACTCCATTCTCCTTGTAGACAAGTTTAACACCCGCTATCCTAAAAATTATCTTTGATGGCCGCTCTATTATCAGCCAAGCCTTCAAACAAAGAGGCTTAAATAAAGATTATTTATAAAGATTATTTATAATATGTTATCAATAATAATTTCTTTTTTAAATAAATATGAGAAGCGGTCAGGTGTCTGCTGATTTTCGGTTCATCTTTATTAAAAAATATTTTATGTTAGTATGACTTTTTAAAAGTACATATTAATTGAGGAGCTGAATTTCAAAAGGGTATCTTCATTTTTCAGTTTATTTCAATACAAGTAAAAAACTGTCTACTTTTTTGATTCCTAGTGTAATTAATATTTAAAATTAGAAAAAGTGCCCTTTTGATCCAAAGTGATGAGAAAAAGCACCCTTTGATCCAAGGTGATGAAATAAAGTACTCTTTTGATTCAAAGTGATAAAAAATGTACCCTTTTCATCAAAAGTTATTATACAATGTATCTTTTTAATTCGGATGAATTAAAATAAATTTTGCCCTCACCTAAAATAATTAAAAATGTTTCTGGATTACTTGATTGAAATAATCATTAAAAAATAATGTTTTGTCCAAAACAAACAAAAATTTTGCAACAAATTATTTATTTCTGGAGATAATAACATATTTTATAAAACCAACTATGGAAACTCAACTATTGAACATTAGAACTTTGACTGAAAACTGCTTTGATTTTATTCTTTACATATATCTGAGATTTTTCGACGAGGAACAAATTGGATTCGAATTTATTTCATTTATCACATAATATCTGTGTATTATTGTGCAATATACTCCGTTCGGTCGAAACAGCATTTTCAGAGTACGTTAAATATTCGCTCTCCGAAATAGCACTGTTAGCATCTACAGTCATCCAGAACTGAAAAAAATCGAAAAATAAGTCAAATTCACATTACACATCATAAAATTATAGGAACAATCAATGCGCAATTATACTGATAATAATATCAACAATTCGTTCTACCCATTTGATTGTTCAGTACCATTCTAATGATTTATGATTACCCAGTTAGAAAATGACACTGACATCGGTAGAACAAATGTTGAAATAAAAAGTATAACATTATGCTCGAATGTTATAAGAATTTTTGAATGTTGACATACTTGTTGAATCTTTGGCGAAGAATGCTCGAAATTCATCTGAGCGTTTCTCAAAACTTTCTACCCTTTTCTGAATTTGTGCAGTTATTTCATCGACCGCAGAACCTATTAACACCTCATTAGCTTTGCCGAATTCCAAGATCTGAAATTACATTTTGAATGATTATTGATTCATCACATCAAAGTGTATTCAAACTTCAATGAGATCTTCATAAATCGACCATTCTTCCAGACGTACTTTATTAAGTTGATGTCTGGTTTTGAATGCACCAGCTATATAATTCAACCAGGACTTATAGCTTCCCATCTTGAACGTTCCACTGGAAGAAATACATTTTTTTAAATTATAGCTGTTGAAAAATGTTTGAATATGAGGACAAGTGGCTAAACAATAAGTAAACTCACGTATCTATTCGCTCTTGGGTGCCCCGAATTATGAAATTGAGTGCAGCATCCGTACTTTCAGCATTACCGTAATGAGCAAAGTTGTACAGGAAGTTCCAAAATTTTCTCGTTCCCCCGAACTTGGATCGTACTTTGAAGGGTAATTCTTCAATGTAGGGAATGTTGTTTGAGTATGGAATTGAGGTAAAGAAGTGGAATGCGTTGTGATGGAAATACAGTTCCAACAATTTGTCCAACATTTCTTGATTATTGTACCGACCTATGCTGCAAATGACCCATCCCTCCAGCTGTGTATCCTCCCTGAAATGATATTTTACTGAAATTGCTATTGGAAATTATGATTAGACATTTGCATACACGGAGAAAAAATATAGCTACTGGAACTTTATGTTAAATAGTTATTCGTAAACAGTTCCAGTAACTAAACGTTTTCTTATGGTAACAATACCATATAGCTACTGTAACTGTTTTTTAGTCAGTTCTGAGAGCTGTACGATATTTAGCTGTCAGAGTTACACGGGATTGTTCTCAAAGCTATACCAAATTTGCCTACGTGATTGATAT